>MU151227.1:37120-59597 GCA_015584085.1 Macrolepiota fuliginosa MF-IS2
GTTTCTGGCGCACGCGTTGTGCACTATTGAGGCTGGGGAAGGCGGGTGGCGAGTCATCATCGCGATCACGCTCCGTTTCTGTATCTGAGCCTTCATCGTTGCCGCCTTCAGGTGGTGGTGATTCTCGAGCCAGCGTTGGGACGTCGACGTGTCCAGGAGTTCCATTGGTGGCTGTTGACGAGGAAGAGGTACTTGTGAGACCCGATGCCAGCCAGCTGCGAAGATACGATGTCATCGTGAACGTGGTGTGGAAGATAGTGGTAGTTGATGAAGATGAGTCAATTGAGCGTTCATTGAGGGTTCGTCGTAAGGGCCAGGGTGACTATTTTGGGACTTTTGATCACCGAAGCCTAGTGACTAGTGATCCGCGCTGGCTCCTCCTGTTATCTGTCCAGAGGTACCCATACGAATGCACGAGTGCAGAGACCATCCCCACACCTGATGGCTTAGCATGAGGTGATGAACCCGCGATAGCCGTTTAAATCCGAAACACGATGCGACAGTCATTGAAACACGACGAAATTGAATATTTGTACAATCGGAACACCATAAATGCATCGATTCGGCGTAGTGGATAATGATGACAAGATAGGAGCTACATGGATGTTATGCTAGTCCTATCTGTTTCTCGTTGTGGTGCTTGGGTGGGCCTTCGGCACATCCAACACTTGAAGAATTCCTGGGCGATACTTAAGCCAATTGAAATGTCACGTAGAAAGGATAGACGAACCGCCTGCGTCCCAAAAATAGAGAGGATCAACAGTGGAACTAATAAAGGTCAGGATTTTCTGAATGTTTTTCGGGAAAGTATAAGTGCTCCGACTCACACACGAGGTATTGGAAAACGCTGTAAGGCTGCTCCACGTTAGAGGACATGATAGTGACTCGAATAATTAGTCTATCATATATAGATGAGGAGTTAACTCGCGTGACTGATTGTTCAGACTCACACTATACCAACGCACGTTGCGAGGGACATCACACTCGTGCGGATGAAGATAGATGAGATGCGGCTCCGTATTACTTTGTCACGGCCCGCAATGGCAAGCTTGTGTCGTCGGAGAAATAAGGCAGTTTTCACTGAGGACGCAGTTGACGAGATTCAATGTTAGATTAAAGAGGAACAGAAAGACGGGGACGGGGACACAGACGGGGACACAGACAGAGCTCACCATAAACAAAAAACCACGTGCAAAGCGCAGGGGCACCTACTCCAGCGGCGAGGAACGTCCTTTTCGATTCCATCACGATGTTCAATAAAGCGAAAATCAAAGGGACCTACGGAATATTGCTTCCCGAATGGCAGTAGACTCCACTCAGATCAGGTTTTGGCCGTGACCCAGTATCGGGGTTAGAAAGCATCAACTATATTGCGAACGGCCCAAAACCATCAGCTTCATGATATCCCAAATGATCGCAAAAGAACCAGACACACAACAATGTCTGCAACAAGGACGGAGAGAAAGGCCACTGGGGGGATGGCAAGAAGCTTGGGGTTGAAATTACTACAAGCGTTACACATTCACATAAGGACGGGCATCTCACAGATCGGGATGTCATCTTCGATGGTTGGTAACCACACAAGGTCTTCTTGAGCAAGAGGTAAAACTGGAGTCGGTGTTATCGGGTAGCCAATATCAGGTAGTAAATCGTGCCCTCACATCCAAGACAAAGCATGCAAACCCGGTTGCGCAGCTAGCGGATTGCTCAAATAAGCCCATTTCAGGTCGATACGAAGAGGGATGGGACGTACTATGCGGGTATTGAATATATAAGCACAGCTTGTAACGTGCATGAAGCCGAATGCTGAGTGTGACCCTGTGCCCCGAGTAGGAGGAGAAAACTGGCTGGATAAAGCATAACCGGGAGCATGAAATTAAACCAGCTGAACCTCCGTTTCACTTGACGAGAACACGCCGCAGTGAATATTACTAATAACAGTAAAGTGATGATGATAAAGGCGACGATGTCGAATGCGATGATAATTGAGCGGTCTGCCAATTGCTCACCAGAGGCCATGTTGGGTTCGCTCGTTCAAGGGGTTAGTGCGGGGGCAACGGGCGGGGGCAACGGCTGGTACCTTTGGTTATATAGCTGTCCTGCACAAGCAGTCGAGGCCCATCTCCCCTCATCAAGATTCCACATCGCAACGTGAGTAACTCTCAGCTAGTTGTAGGCTAAGAATTCAGTGACTCGTTACCCATAAATAGCACAATCAAAGTTGAAATCATGGTCCATGATGCGAGTGGTTTTCAAAAATTCACCAGCATTTTCACCAGCAGTGCCGTCAGGTCTCCACATGAGTAATTTATAGTAACCATTGAAGGTCTGAAGTACTGTCCTTGACGCTGGCTGGCAGCGGTAACCGTCAAGGATGGTGTCAATGTGAAGGCATCGAGTCCCGGGCACTGCATCAGCAAATTTTGGTCCGAACCCTGTATATATCTTAAGAAGTTAGATATCATCAACAATCTTCCTCCCAGCTCCACAAGGCGATGCTTCCCCAACGATTTATGATATGCCATCTTCTTGGGGGCTCACCGTCATACCAGAGGTATACAAGCTTGAGGAGCGTTCACGTTCTTTATTTTTGGAGGCACTAAGAAGATTGGCGCACTATCTATCACCTACCCCATATTATTCCACAAGCACCACGGTGCCTATCGGACGTCATGATAAATCATGGACTGAGGCCCTAATCTACACCCTCAGTATACTTGTCCGTTTCTTCCTTTTGTTTTGAATTTTTCCCCTTTTGAGCCAGGCTATTGCATATCAGAACAATCTGGTCGGCTGGTCGGTAAAATTTAAGCATATATTTTTGTCGTACTTCAGTCGGTTTTACCTGTATTATACTCTATCTACTACTCCCTCTCAAAACCTCTTAGTTTCGACCTTGGCCTTTCGGGAAATTATTCAATTGATGCCGCCTTGCTCCCTTGCTCCCTCCTTCATTGCCCACTCGCAGAATTTATGGTCATTCTCTCTTCGTACCTGGTTTCGAACTTCGAAACCTCAAGCGACTGATAGGCGCAACCGCGCTCGCCCTGCTGTCTCTATCACGCCCCTTAATTGTTTATTCGGCGCCCAAAAAGGTGGCGCTTGACATGAAATTTCGTCCCTTTAATCCTGTGGACGACGTCCCTACAGATACAGGGCCTTTTATCGGGACGCCGGCGCGTTTAGCAGCTCCATTGGCCGCTGCTGATAAGGAAGAGGTACTCGTGCCCGGTGTCAGCTACAAAGATACAAAGTCCTCACGAGCGTGATAGTGATGATCGATGGTGAAGGTGAGTCTTTGTCATAGTGCACTCCATATCGGCGAGCAAGCAATGGATAAAGGGCTGAGTATGCTGCGCACGGCGTGATTGGGCTATAAGTTGGGCGAGGGCCCGCATGACCAGCGACACATCAAGGTCAATATTTAATACTAGTAGAAGGGAGGGGGCCGTGGGGTCATCCTCCTATTGTGAAGTTCCTAACTTGCTGTAGACTTCCAACCAGTTGAGTATTCATCGAAGACTGTCGCAGAGGCTGGGTGACTAATTTTGCTGATCACCAAAGCCCAGCGTTGATCCCTCCTGCAAGAAAGCTTTAGTCATCCAGAGGTTTGCAGTGCTACAAGGGACAATGTATTATAACATCATACAGAAGTAGAATTCTTTGCAGAGGAGTCCCTTGAAGAAATCCGAACCAAATCTGAATCTTCTGCACCCGTCCCCACTTCACCCCCGGTCGACCTTTCGTGCTCCTTCCTTAATGACTCTACAGATGGTACCTGTTTTCCTCCCAGGAATAACTTGCCGCCAGGCGCATCCTGCAATGATCGGATGATGACGTCGCGCTCGAACAAGTACTTGATTTCCTCCAGCGCATAACCAGTCGTTTCCAGAAGACAGGCATATGCCCAAAGCGCCATAAACAGGCAACAGAATCCAAAGATCAAGAACGTCCCGTATTTGATGCTATTGAGCATGATTGGCGTCAACTTGGAAATAGTGAACGAGAATAACCAGTTAACGCCGACAGCGATAGAGAGTGCGGCTGGCCGGACGTGATTGGGTGAAACCTCCCCAGCAACGACCCAGCTACGGCGGCACAAAGTCAGAATGGTGTACGTAGCACGAAAGTGAACGATACTCACGGCAATGGGCCCCACCCAACACAATAGAACACTGCATACAAATACACTGCAACGATCGAGACATAGCTTGCAGGGACGGTCTTGCCGCTAGGATGGATGCCGCTGTATCCTCCTATCCAGAGCATCATAGCTCCTTGGCCAAGACCACCGACAATGAGGCACCTCTTGCGACCGAACCCTTCGACAGCAACAGCAAGAACAATGGCTACCGAAATGACCTGAGATGAATGAAGTATGTGTTGGTTTGGGATGTAGGGTTAATGTTGAGCGTACTTGCCTTGACGACGCCATAGACACCAGTTGCGAATAACTGTGCAGTGGTGCCGCTAATTCCAAGTCCTGCAAATATCTGCGGGCTAAAGTAGTTGATAGCGTTCGTACCAGTCCACTACAACCACAACACGATCAGCCCTCTCCCCCGTAAAGTGCGTATGATGACTTGCCTGTTGGAAGAACATCACGAGCGAAGGTATGAAACATCTTAATGCAATAGAACGTGATTCTCCCATCTTGCGTACTTGTTGCAAAATAGACAGCTTCTCCTTTCCTGCGAACTCCTGCTTGATTTCTTCCAATGTTGCGATGACCGTCGGGTCCTCCAAATCTTTCCCAGTTGTACGAGCAAGTACGACCGCTGCCTTGTCGTATTGTTCGTGTTCCACCAACCATCTCGGAGACTCAGGTTGAAAGAGCATTGCGATGATAAAAAGTATCCCTGGTACCAGTCTGGAAATTCGACATTGTCAGTGGGGAGGGATTAAGAATGCACATAAGCACTAACTGCATAACGAATGGAATTCGCCACTGCATCTCTCCAAAGGGTATATCCTTCGAAGCACTGTAATTTACCCAATCTACATTGAGCATCAGTACCTCCAAGCGGAATGGCAAAAATACAACGAACGTACAACTCAGCATAATCCCGATATTATTCGCAAGTTGCACCATCCCAGTGCACCTCCCCCTGATACTCCTCGGTGTGCACTCCGACACATACGAAGGCACGAGTGCAGAGACCATCCCCACACCAACCCCTCCCAAGAACCGACTAAAATAGAGCACACGCAAACCGATCTCTGGCGTGCTCCCAAGTCCGACGATAGACTGGATCAGACTCCCGATCAGGTAGATCACGCCTGAGGTAATGAGCGACGGTTTTCGGCCGAATTTACTGGCGATGTATCCAGTGCCCAGAGCGCCAAAGCTACAAAGTTGATGTATTTGTTTATCATCAGCGGATATTCCGGGTCTATGTCCAATAAAATAGCGACTCACAAGCACCCTGCTTGCAACACCGAGACGATATTCCCATTCAAGTCCGCTCGTTCCGCTGCAGTCTTCTTGTCCAGCCCGAAATACTCTTGAAACGACTCCAGCGCAAGCACACCTCCAATAAGTCCTCTGTGCAAAAGTCAAAAGGCATCGTAAATCAGTGCCCAGTCCCACCGCAAATAGATCGCAGCAACGGCACTCACATATCCCACCCATAAAACACGCTTCCAAGGGACGCAGATGCAGCCAATAGATACGCATTCCTGAATCCCGAGATCCCTTGCACCTGATTCTGGAACACCATGGGCAGAGGACGTTATAACTAGAGGAATGGTGGATCCGGAAACTTGGTGTACTCTCTCCCGAAGAGTTGGATACCGTTACCAAGTTAACCCTAAAGAGGAGTCGGGAAGTAGAATGCCACTACGTCTGCAGCTCCTTTGGTCTTAGCCGAAGAAGACGTCGACCATGCTGATGGAATAGTAGCTGGGAGTACTTGGGGCAAGCGAGAAAGGGGCCATGAGTATAAAATAGCAAGAAGCACACAGAAGGGGCAAAACGATCACCGAAGGGTTAAGAAGGCTTAAGCTTCACGCCGTTCTCTTCACTCGTGATCGGCCTTCCCTCGGGCTTGAATTAACCCATTGAATTCAAATATAGCAAACGGGCGCTTCGTGGGATCACAAACAGGCTGACCCTCCATGTGACTTGTATGAGCCGGACAATTGATCATCATCGCTTCAATGTGCGCATTGAGAGTCGTCAGATGAGATAGCAGTACAATAATGCCGAGAGTCATAAATACAACAACAATATAAACATCGTATAGGGTCGTTATGTCGTACAGGTCGTCAACTTTTGGGGATCTGCGAATACCTAGTCCACCAATGCCGTTAAATAGTCCAATTAAGTATAATGTGCGTCTATAATTATTGGTGCCAAGAAGTTGCTAGAGGCGGGAGGATCACGTTGTGCGCAATGGACTCAGATGGGAGTGGTGGCTTTTCTGCGAGGAGCGTCGAAAAGCTCGGAGAGGTTCAGTAATCTCTGTAGGCGGGTAGGGAGTGCCAGACATCAATGGGGTTCCCATACCCGAGGGATGCAATTTCGGATTGTCTTGATAGCGTCGCTTAGCCTGTTCATCCTCTTTCCTATCGTCAGAGGATCGTGGAAAGACAACAGTAGTCGCGTTGTCCATAACAGAAAAGTCTGGCATGGGAGCTTTAGTCACCGGAGTAGTAGAAGCAGTGGAGAATGTAGTGTCGGTGGTGGCCTTCTCGGGATCAACACTAAAATCCTGTAGTTGAACCCTTCCTGCCTTGTCCTCCCAGTCTTTGGCAGAGAAGGGTGGGTCCTGCGCCAAGCATACTTGTGCCAATGCACCCCTCCTCGAGTTCACCGAGACAACGAGGAGCAACATAGTCGCGACGAAGGACATCCAAGGCTAAGATCACAAACACACGAGTCGAACATTAGATCCCATATTTATCTCGTCAATAGAGCACTCAAAAGACATACCAAAGGACCCCATCGAACTTTCCAACCAGCATTCTTGAATCTCTCATCCGCAACACTCCACATCGCGATCATAAACACAAACGCCAAAAACGTGAACACAAACGAGGACCACGCGAAAACCGCAAACACGCGTAGTGTTCGCGGAGTCCTGTCTCGAAGAACAGGTAACAAAGCCACGAGTGTCATGAACACCGAAGCAGCAGCTTCATGGAATAAAATGGGAAACGAGTGTCAATGAAAACGTCGTGGCAGTCTGAGTGAACGTACCAATCGGGTAGAATGCAAGAGCTTTGGTGATTGGGATGGAGACTTCTGGCTCCCAGGTATACCCCAACCTATTCATACACATTGCACCAATTCAACACCTCATACGATCACTCCAAGCACCACGAAAAGAACGTACCCCAACACGTCCGAGCAAACATGATCCGCATCCAAACACCATCCCCAAATCCCAAACCGAACACCACCGGCTTGCGACGTCCAAAGGAAATACAACGAATCGATAAACGGCAACGAAAACGTTGTCAGACACCTACATATGGCACAAACCCCGCATACATCAACCCCGGTCCAGCATAAAATAACCACAACCGATATCGGCGACTCACAAAAGAACAAACGCAGCGAACGTCAATCCGAATATCGGCAAAACTGCACCCAAAGCACTCTTCTCCCCCTTCCAACTTGATGTCCACAAACCCCCATTTCCAGTTGCATCAGCCATGGAATTCAGCTTGGTAAAAAGTTGATGATGAGAGAGTCAAGAAAGTCTAGTGTATACTCCCAGATGCCTAGTGTTTATATAGAAACCGCAAATGTGCAGTCACTGGTGCACTTTCCTCGAGGTAATGATTGATTCCGAGTCCAGACCGAGACCCACAAAGATGAAGGAGTTGATAGACGAAGACGCCACACGCAGCGTTTCACGGGAGTTTAAGCAATGAAAGCACACGCGGTAACTGCAGGACGAGGTGAGGCGAGGTTAACAGCAGGAGACTAGTACGAAGAGGTTCTAAGAGGAAGAGGTCCCGAGTCGCCTTTGAAAATAGGACACACATGGGCGCTAAGAATCAAGTTAGAACCAAGTTAGCGTAACTGACCCTGACACCCTGCAGGTAAACAGCAAGTTAACATTGAGTTAACGTCAGACGGAATTCCAACCAAGCTTCCGGCCAAGATATTGCCAAGAATATTCGTATTTCGTTTTGTATTTAAACTAGTGTACACAAGGGTTGCTGCCGCTTCCAGTACTTCCGAAGTACCGATAAATAAATATGTGACGAGAGTGCCTTTCGTTATTTACAAAATCATCGAAAAAGTTAGAATGGAGACAAATATGAACAGAGGAGGAAATATTGTGGAAAGTCTACCATACTTAGATAGATATGACGCACACAAGACATTTAACAGTCAAGAGAAATGATGAGATGAAAAATACAAGGAGAGAGACAAATTAAGAAAATCATGAAATGATAGGGACGAGAAGATGACAAAATCTTTCGTATATATACACTGTATACAAGAAACGGAGAGGACGGGTCGAAGAGCGCGAGGAAAATAAACAAACGATTGTGACGATGCTGAGAGGCAAGATTCACGTGGCCTGAAACGAGAAAAGGGGATCATAGGCAAGATATAAAACAACAAGGAGTATGAAACAGTTAAGAGGGACAGAAAAAGAGATCATAACAAATACGACAGATAATGATCACAAACTTGACATGCCCATCCATCCTTGGAACCGTGTAACGGCAATATTGAAGGCACGTATAACATTGATAATGAGTCCGTGTCGACGGGGTTCCGGTGTGAGGAAGGGGTTTACATGCGAGACGCAGTGAGAGGTATGTAAGGATCGTGGGATGCGATGAGGCTGTTGCTGATACTTGTTGAAAGCGAGACGAAAGTGACAGTTGACGAGACAAATAAAAATCTGATGGCGTCGTATGCGGATGTTGAACACAAAGAAACAAAGAGAGGGTGCAGAGATCTGTGTGTGTATGTGGTTGATGGTAGTACAATTGCAAACGAATCCCGTTGGTACAAGAAGCTTGGTGAGGAAGGGAAAAGAAAAGATTTGATGAGAGAACCCATGCCCGTCGTCGCCGATTCGTGGCCGGTCATATATCATGACGAGGAAAGACGCTTCGCACATTCAGGTATGCACAATATCGATTCCCGCACCCAAACTCCGTCCATCATGTCTTTTTCCAGGACTCTGGGAGAGATTTATTGAATGACGTAGCTGCTCTTCTTCAAAAAGCTTCCTTCCCACGTCTGCTCGCAGGCTCACGTTTGGTTTGTGAGTAGGCGGTCCCCTAGATGGAGACGGCGAAGCATTGATGAATTCATTAAAGTTGAAATCCGCCGAAGTCCCTCCAGAACCATAGACTGTCTTCGGGCTTTGTGCTGCGCCCTTCCGCATTGGACTATCGAGTATGCGAGACGATGGAGGCAAGGGTGGTGGGGGTAGTAGCTGAGCTGGTGTGACCGACGAGGATAGTATCCGAGAAGCGTGCAAGTCCCCAGTATGTCGAGAACCCATATCACTACCCATACTCAAAGCATATGTGCCGTCACTTGTCCGCGCTAACGTCGGAGGTTCCCTGGAATTGACAGCTTGCGTGTCAACATGGACCATCACATCTGGTGCGCTAGAAGAGGGGAAGAGAATACGTCCCTTGCTTCGCAAAGCGGTGGAATCGCTGCCGAGAGTCCGGTAAGTAGATGGGTCCCTTGGCTGAGGCGTAGGCCGGGCAGGGGAAGGTGAAGTCGCGAGGAATAACATGAGATCTGCGGCCTCGTTATCTGTGGGTGCGGGGCGTGGCGTTGTTTGTTGCGCAGGGACAGATGGCCCCGGAGGCGGCGTCTGCTGTCTGTACGGCTGTTCACCTGTCATTGTTGTCACAGACGAAATTGAACCCGGTGGACTCGCGGCCGTCGTCGATCTCGCGGAGCTCTGAGCAAAATGGGAATATGAATATGTAGAGCCAGTTTCAGAGCCATCAATGCTTGATCTCGGTGATGAGGCGCTTCCGTGCATCGAAGACCGATGATTTAGGAGCAAGGAAGTGAGTGTTGCGGCCGCTTTCATGTCGACATCGCCGTCCGCGTCTAGGTCACGGCTCCGTTGTTTGCCTTTTCCCTTCTCCAGGGACGCGCGTTTAGTCTTGCGTCGCCCTGGTGAGGCCACATTTTTCTTGTCTGGTTGTTTGGCTTTCGAATTGGTGCGACTGCCATCGGCACCTGACTTCGGTGATGGTTTGACGGTGCGGACCCTCGGTGATGGGGCAGGCCGCGAAGGAGGAGGAAGGGGTGGATCATTAGCGTTATGGACCGTTCGCGCAGCTGGAGTAGGTGGAGCCAAGATGGACGTGTACAAAGTTTGTCCATTAGCAGAACCCCTACTAGAAGCCGCCGATGACCGATTAGCTGCGGTGGTCGAGGGTCCGCTGACAGTGGAATGATGTGCCCTTGGGGAAGAGGCAGAAGTTGGAGGGGGCATATTGACAGATGTACCTCTCCGAGCGGCGGCGCCAGCGCCAGTTGCGCTGGACGGTGGAATGGAGGTGTTACTATAATGAGAGGTAGAAGTTCCGGTAGACTTGCGCTTCGCGGCGATGGTGCGGTTGAAAGAGGCAGCCTGGGTTTGACTTAGGAGTTGGCCTTCGAGTTCGCGAAGAGGGACATGAGAGACATTGTGAATAGCCTTGTACGATGCATAAGACAACCGCGCCCGCAGAGCACGAGTTACCTGTGAGAGAAGTGTGAGCACACGGGTTCAGGGTTTGACAGGGGGGTTAGGAGAAGCATCGAAGCTGGGGTGCGCAGGGGGCGCGAGCCTAGAAACGGGTCATGAAGACCCGTGTCAGAGCTCATATGGAGGGAGATTTAACACCACGTTGACGGCCGGTACGCGCAGAACGACGCGTCGCAGAGGAGCAGAGAGGACGTACCATGGATATTTCGGCTCTTGCGAGGAACTTTTGGACGGCCTTCTTCCTATTTTCTCGTTCGTGGGGGTCGAGGGGGGACCCAGGGGAGGGCTGGTCGGTGATTGAGCCATGGGAGAGATAAGGCATAGGCGGGGAGGGGGATGTAGCGGAGGAAGTTGGGGTCGCCATTGACGCGTGAGTATGTGGGGGCGGTGGATGGGTGGTGTGCAGCGCTCGTCGCTGAGGACGGCGGTGAGGAAGGGCGGAGGACGTCGAGTGCGCGTTGGAGGCTGAGTAAGTGTGAGGAGAGTGTGGGTGTGCTTGGGAGCTAAGCCCTGTCAAACGCGACGACGCGTATCGGCAACTCCCGGGTTTCGGCTCAGGCACTGCCGAGCCTTCGCCGCTCCAGTACCCGGTTATTTTGCCCATAAATCTCTGCGGGCGATGCGCACAGAACGCTGGTAAAAATTGCAGTGAGTACTAGACACCACTGCTGGCAGACGCGCTGGCAGTGTTGAGCGTCACCGGGCAGATGATTCTCCGAGCAATGTGGTATATCCGATCGCGATCAGATGACCTCAGTCCTCGCAGTACCTGGGTAAATATCCCGACAAATCCGTCCGCCTCTCGCCCTCTACCATTCTACACACCAATTTCATCCCAATACCACCGGGGCAGTATTCCAACCCTGTCCTCGCCACGCATGACGTCCTCCATATCTGTCGCGTTCAACTGGCGCACCCTAATCCCTGTCCCAGGAGAGAACCGTACTCTCCACACGCTCGGTCCGGAGGATGCATCATCCGCAGGAGAATGTGCCACCACCGTGTTCTGCATCAATGTCAAGAAGCGGTTGCCCCAATCAAGACATAGTAAGGGATCCCATGCACCCGGCTTGCCACGCACAAGACGTGGTATTTCGACTGTTCTGAACGGCTGCACCATGCTCACAACTCCACCGGGTGTCCGGAATCCCACAATTATTTCCTATTTCACATCATAATTTACCATTAGCACATGCTGCGAATCCATACCATTGCGACTTACAGGAACCCCTAATAGAAATGACTGAAAATAGAACTTGAGTAATTTCCTTGGCACAACGTGAGTCGCCTGTCAAATAGAATAGCTACTGATTGCTCACTTCTCAAACCGTGCCTCGTCATGTGGTCCACGTATCGTCAGCGACGTCTTGAGCTCGACAAATGTGTCTGGCTGCCCAGTGTATCTGTCTGTCCAGCCGCCAACCATATTAACTCAGCTTAGCTCTCGCATCACCGCCCAACCGACAACTTACCTCGAACGCAGTCTACTTCACCCCCAATCAATATACGCGTATTGCCGAGCTTCGTTCGCACCACGCTACACCATTGTACATTGTTGTTCACATCTCCACTCCATCCGAAGGGGACACGCGAAGTCGGGTCCGGCTTCGGTCGGTGCGGTGCATCGGCGGTGCAATAGGACTCGAACGCATAGCCATAATACGTCTGCAAAGACTGTTTTGCATTCATACTCTGCCTGATAATCGACTATCAGCCCCTGTCAGCACGTCAGATTAAATAAACGCCGCTCACTTTTCCTGTACGCGCGTATCAGACACGTACTCTTCAAAATACAGTGTCCCATTCACATTCATCACATTTAATTCCCAGCCATCCCGTTCTTCATACGGCGCTGTCAATATCCTTCACAAAATTCAGCCAAAATAAAAATCTAACAGCACACAACTCACTTCGTCATAACCCCGCGCCAACTAACCACCCCAAGTTCTTTCACAGCACCTTGACGCGTCGGGTCCCCGCGTACCCGCGAAAGCGCCCTCAACAAACTATCAATCCTCCCGCGTTCCTCCACCTGCTTCACCCACTGCCCATATCCATAATCAAGCTTCGCACCACGCGGTGGCTCAACATAATACCTCAACGCAGAATCATCAAACACCAATTCCCTTTCCTCCGAATACGAAAATGTCATAAGCTGCGTAGGTTGCTGAAATGGAGGCGGCACCACACTCCGGGGAAGCGGGGTTGTCGTGTCCGGATATGAAAGCTGTCTTTGTTCCTGTTCCTGTTCTCGTTCAACTTCATTGTCGTCCAAGTCCAAGCTACGCGTGTCCTGCTCCTCGGATCGGGGTCTCTTGGCCATCTGCGCCTGCTCGGGTTGCGTTTGAACATCTCTGCCGCGTTTGAGGCTCATTTCGGTAATGGGAAAATAAGGAACGGAAAAGACGTATGGAAGGCGATCAACAGAAAGAAAACAACGGAATACAGGGTCGGTTTGGCCGTTGTTTGTCCCGACACCCTTTTTAAACACCTACCATTTTTGGACACAATCCCCTAAAATACCTTAATCAAATCCATGGAGTGTACAAGAAATATTATATAGTCGACGATAAAAGCCCAGAGAAACGCGATACCATGTCTATGCTACAGTGCGACCGTATGGTAAAAGAAAGAAATCCAGGTGCCCTTGAGTCCATGGTTGTAACCATATCATAAATGCAACGCCTGCTTAAATGCCTCCCACCGCGATGGAGCCGAAGGCATATAAATCTCCCATCTACCCACACATTCAGCTAACGCCGAACGAAGCAAAGCAACTCGACAGCTTACCTTACAATCAACTTCCCCCTCTTCTCCGTCCCCGGTATAGGCATCCCAGCCCCAGGAAATACTGCAGTCCCAGTCACTTCCCCATCCTTCCTAAAATCCACCTCGAATTCCGATTGCTCCCCATCAATCCTCCTCGCATAGACCACCGCCGCCTCCTTCTTCAAACTCTCCACCCAAGGCAACCTCACATCCAACGCCAAATCCTCCTTCAACCTCACAAACCTCTCGTGCTTCACCTCCTCAATGATAAACACAATATCCTGCCTCGTACCATCCTTCCTCTCATGACCAGCGCCTTTAAAGACCATCTGCGTCCCATGTGAGCTTCCCGGCGGAACATCCACATCTAGAATCACAGTCTTCCGTTTCCCATCAAGTTTACACCGGAGGACACGGAACCGGAGTTTCTTCCCATAAAAAAGTTCTTCAAGCGTCAGACGGACTGTATATGTCCATTCCTTGGACACCCCAACCGCGCACGCTAGCGGACTGTCATACTCGGGTATTAATGTCCGTCCTTCATCTCTATCCTCCCCTGCCGGTTTTCGCATCTTGGTAGTACTATCCTTGGGCTTGTCCCTGTGCGGTCGGCTCAACTTGGACCTGTGTCCATCTGGAGGTCGTGCAGGAGGTGAAGGTGTCGTAGTCACACCAGCGGTGGAGTCATTTCCACTCGGCTTGGGGTTGGGGTTCTCGCCGCGAGGCCTAGCTTCTTTATGCAACGAGTCCTGATCCGGGGGCGGTGTTATTTCAGGATTGTCGTAAGCAGAGGCCTCAGAGGACGTGTAAGACGTAAATGAAGGCATGCTACCGTTGGGAATGGGGCATTTGCTATCATTGACTTTGGGGTGCTTTTGTTCTGAATCTAGAAGGCTATCTGTGGAAGCTGAATTGACAGATGTACGACTGGAAGCAGAGCTAAGACCTTCGTCGCTATCGCTGTCGAATGCACTAGAGCTCGAGCTTGCAGAGGACCGGGATGACGATGAAGATGATGGCCGGGAAGGAGGTGGTGATGCAGACGAGGATGAAGATTTTGGGGGTGACGAAGACGAAGACGACGAGGATGAAGACTCTCGGGATGATGAGGACGAAGATGACGAAGATGGAGATGTCTGGGGCGACGAAGACGCGGATGACGAAGGTGAGGATCTGTGGGGCGGTGGAGAACTTCGAGATGATGAAGACGAAGAGGATGAGGATGAAGATCTTTGGGGTGATGAGGACGAGGGTGAAGTTTTATGGGGCGATGAAGATGATGACGAAGATGAGGATTTATGGGGAGATGAAGATGATGTCGAAGATGAGGATTTCTTCGTCGATGAGGATGATGATGAAGATGAAGATGAAGATTTCTGGGATGATGGAGACGAAGACGACGAGGATGAAGACTTCTGGGGTGATGAAGACGAGGAGGACCTTGAGGCTGACGATCCCTTGTGTCGGGCATCCGGATCTAATTTCTCACTTGAGGACCTTCTTTCTCCTTTACGTCGATTACTAGAATGCGAATGGTCGCCATTATCGTCCCTACCGCTTGAACGTGGTGATTTCCTTGTACCCTTTTCATCTTCATTTTCTTTTGTTCGAGAACGAAAGGAACGACGACTTTCGTCGGGTGATCTAGCATTTGAAGATGCTGAGTTGGATCTTTTGTCTGAGGATGAGGTTGAAGAATCTGACGCAGGTGAACGCTCCCTCGCCTCGCGGCGGCGTTCACGAAGAATGGCTCGATACGCAGAGCTTATCTGTAAGCTCACTTCAGCTGAGTTCTTCACTCGTGTTTTTGGACGAGAGAGCACACCTCCATAAATTTCTTGGTCGCCGTCTCCTGGTCATTGAGCATCCTATCGGGATGCCACTTCTTTGCCTACAACGCACCAACAAGAAAATCAGCCATCGCACTCACTAACACTACCTACAAAACACAACATACCATAGCCCTATAAGCCGCACGAATCTCCTTATCCGTCGCCTTGGACGAAATATCCAGAACATCGTACGGGCTCATCTTCCAAGTTCAAAGTGGGTGGGGGGTGTCGCGTGTTCGAAACGAAAAAGGATGCACAGAGAACTAAGGTCTGACCTAAAGTGAGAAATAAGGCTAGAGAAGAGCAAAGGATGACCTACCTCTCAAACCCGAGCCTGAGCCAGATTTTATGGGGCGGGCGGGACTCGGGACTACAATGTTGGGATCAGCCACGAGGCGGCCAGGAAGCAAGTTATTCGGTCAGAGGTGTCACTAGAAACACAGGGTCGACATAACAGTGCATATATATGTGTCCTAGTTGAGTAACAAACACTCCACCCAACGTGCATAGGACTATTCAGTGGGGACATGCAGAATATCCTCGAGGTGCTCGGTGCTCAAGCGCTCCTGTAGAACTAATATACATTAACGGAAAGTGTTGAAGGCTGTCCTGTCAAGAGGCGGTGATACGACGAAAAACAACGCCATGAGGCATCCTGCCGTGAGGGCTGCCTCTTCCCTCACAAATCGGTACCGCCAGTCCGCTTGTACATCACACTCGCCCGCACGCCTGGCTAACCTATTTCAGAAAATTTGACAGGGTTCCATGATAACGCTCTTCTGCTATATTTAGTCATACAATTTCCAAATATATGTCGCTAGCCCCTATTACTTCAAAAAATTTCTTCTTCTTCCAGGCTTCCCCACCTAAATGAGCTATACCGAAGAAGCCGACTGCCCAACACGAGACATAATCTACCGTAGTATTAACCCAAGAAGCGAATAAACTAATAACATAACCAGTCACGAACAAGATAAGAAACCCTGCTCCGGGTGATCCCAGAGCACGAAGCTAAAGTGAACGAGAGGTGATCCATATCTCATACTATCATACTAGCCCACTTCCAGCCATCTTGACTGTATCAGTCACAGCCCTAATCACTCCTCCCCAGGCCCGCCCCAATATCCCAACCTCAACACCACCTAACCGCCGCCGCACCAATTCCGCATTTGTAATCGCAGTCGTAGCCCTCGCTCCTGCTCTCCCCGCATTCGCAGTCCCTGCGGCCCTCCTCCGTTTCCTAATCAAGAAGCTCACAAGCGGGAATACCACAAAGAGCACGAACATTGTAGTTAGCCGACTTGTCGATAGATACGGCTCAATTGTCGCTTTAACCAATGAGTATGTGCTCAAGCGAGTGACAGCGGTTGACTGGGCAACAGGAGAAGCGCGGGGAAGAGTGGAGGGCCGTATTCCGGATGTGCTTGATGATGATGCCGTTCGTGAGTTCCGTGAACGCGAGTTGGAGGAGCGAGCATTTTCATTTTGAGCTTGAAGGGAGGGGAGGCGAGACTTGCGTGATTGAGCAGCTGCTCGGGCTGTTGCGTCACTTTTGGACGAGCGGGAAGAAGAGCGAGAATGAGTTTGGGCTAATCCACTGCTACGATTAGTCGGCACCACTGTGTGCGTTGAAGTTGTCGAAAGAGATGATGAGGATGATGAGGAAGCTGCGGGTGAGCGCGGGCGAGGGGTTGCAGAGTCAAAACCATCCTGCAGAGGTCTCGACGAGCCAAAAGAGGTTTGTGATTGAGCACGAAGAGCGTTGAGTTGTGATTTCAGTCGCTGTTCAGAGTGGATCAGTCCAACGCCAGAGTCAAAAATATAATGATGACCCATACCTCGCGTGACTTAGGCGAAAGCTCACTCTCATACTCGAGAAACTCAGATGCATAGTCCCATTGCTGTAATTTTGGCAAGACATGCAAACAATACAGGTCCAGAATCTTGGCATAGCCATCCGGCCCCTCATCCGCAGCTATTGGCATGGGGTCTCTGCGAGCTAACCAATCCTCGATTATGACACGCCCAAGGTCAGGACACTCCACTCTTAGGCTAGCAAGCACAAGCGTTGCCAGTACTTGAGGTGGGATGTGAGCAGCGTTTGGACCTGGTGACACAGAGTCTGCGGGTGTAAAAAGCGAAAGGGAGCGGCCGTAGAACTTTGAGATGAGCGCGTGCGGCGTCTCTGACAGACTTGTGTGTAGGGGATCCGGAAGAGCAGCTTTCTCCGTTTGTGATGGATTGGAGGCATACACCGTAGATTCGAGTGTGATACGTAAGATATCCCACTTCCGACGGTCATCGGTGAAGATATCTGGAGTAGAAGTTGGCGGTGGTTGAACAATAACGAAAGCGGCCTCCAATAGTGTATATGTCAACCGAATATCCCGATGAAGAAATGCGCGAGTAGCGCGGTTGTAGAGCGACCGCACTGTGGCTGCAGTACCTGCGGACATGGATTGCGAGGGTGACAGCGGAGGCGAGAGTATGGAGTGTTTCGGGACACCAGATGGAATGACAACAGCTTTGAGGGAGACATGCGTTGAGCCGTTGTGAGTAACAGTGGCCGTCGTTGTGGGCATCGTAGCAGACACCGTGGAAAGGGCGAGAGGAGATGAGCGGCGAATGCAAGGTCAGCGTTTTGGTCATGGCCGGCTATCGTATTCACATGTTCCCGATCATTGCTTAGTCATCTATATCCCCTAACCCCTTAGTGTACTTTCAGCCTAAACCCCAGAGCCCCAGAATCCACTCAAAAATATATATATCCACAGTTACCTGTACTAGGTACTTACAGATATTTTTCTCAGAAGACGTCTCCATCACAATATCAGGACCATGTTGAGTGTGCCTTTCATCATGATGGCGGCTATCAATTCAGTACTAGTAAATCAGCTCTACTATCAATTGTCGCACCTGTGAACTTATGGCTGATTGGAGGCGTAAAGTATCCCCATTATTATCATGATATAGTAAGCTATAGCCATCAGAATCACATGAACCGGTGCCGGTACAACTCCCTCACGTTTCCGCCTGCTCGTTTCTTGCTGGTGAGATACCTGGGAGCTGATGATGATCACTATTGACCGCCAAACCAGTCTATTGCGACCGTAAAATCATTCGAACAGGCCTCCTAGAAAGCGAAGGATATGGTTTACTGCGAGGCAACTGAAAAGTACGCCCAACAGATACTGGGCTTCCGACGAGTGCAAGCATGTAAACATACTTTCTCAAGCACCAGTACAAAAATAAGTGCAACCAATCCGAATCACCGTTAAGATATTGGGTATCAAATCAACCATCTCCTATTGGGCCGGGTGGGGCCCCGCAGAAGAACGCCAGAAAGTACCAGCATCTATCCTTCTCAAGCCTCATGATGACTTCGGTGGAGCGCCCACAGTCATTTCTAGCACGGCGATGACGAACATAAGCATCACAAGCAGATCTATGAACGTCTGAAGTTCCATAGAGCTCCTCCAACTACATTCTAGAACTGTTCGGAGATGACCACCTTCAACAGTGGCTCTGTTGGTAGGATGATTCTCAGGAAATAGTCGTGCCGAGCAGAGAGGATGTCTCGATGTCTCGACTTACCGTCTAAGTCGAAGGATCTCGAGACCTACCATTACGTGAGACATACGAAACAGTAGGAGATAGAATGAACATCATTTTCCTCTCCAGACCTCTGGCAACCGCCGATAAACGGCATTGGATACTTCGGTGACTACATAGACGTCCCCGAGGAAGTGAAGGTAACTTTCGTGTATTTTTATCATTTTCCAGCATGTGGGACAAATGATGATGATGAACTCTATATTTCTATACTGTTACAGGTAAACTTACTGCTAAGACATAGTCAGCGCATACTAAAACTAGGTTGGCAACTACACCACTCGGCAGGTGTAGTATCGATCTATATATATATGTAGTATGGGGTTCTGTGGTGATATGTGGATGAGTTTAGTGGAGTCAGGTATGTAATGTACAAAGTGTCAATGATTTATGCCGGCGGAACAGGTGACGTTGAACACAACTAAAACGACCGTAATGGTTTCTTCCATGTCAACTGAATTGCAGTTGCCTTGCCGTCTCGTTCAGGCTACTGGCACTAACACTCAATGCTGGGTAAAACGTCAGGTTCTAAGAATAGTCGGGGGCTACGTCTGCCATATGTCGCCCAAACAAAACAAAAATACAAGCTTCATCATCCCCTTAACACGCCTAAGGACGCCCAGACGTCTGAGATTTCATTATCTGGTGTTCTTAACTAGTCATAAAGCAAGGAGATTGCTGTCACTACTGATGGATACATCAAAGTTGGCTCGTGGGTAACTCTGATGCCCACCTCAAAGATATCCGCCACTAAAAGATGAAGAGGCTAACTGGTCCTGTTGTTCCGCAGCCTACTCTCAAAAGAGGTGGCTTATCTCTTGATCGGGGGGTGTCGGTGTTGCTTCGCGACTGTATATATCAGAAACGCGTTTGCCAGCCTCATTAGCTATCAGTCTGGTTAACAGCAGTCACGTTGGGTTGTTTTTAGAGCCGTCCGTCAAATTATAAATGGTGAAGTTAGTCCATTTTAGTGGGCAGACAATTTGATAAGCCGTCTAATCCTCGAGATTTAAGGATTTTTTGGCCAGAAGCTAAATAGGAGCTGGGTATGAATCAGTTGTGTTGGTGGCAGACGTACTAGACGAACCTTAAACGAACTCCAGAAGACCATCACTACGAGTTCGGAGACTTATCAGTCATTAGAAGCCTTCATCTACCGATCCAGGCTGTCTGCCAACTCGGGTATGTGACCGAGGTGTCTGTTCCCGCCCCAACCCACATCCAGGCAGATCAATGATGCCTCGACGTGAGGGGTGCGGTAGTTGACTCACGTCACAAGATGAGCATTTTTTCGGAGTATTTTCAAGGAAAATGATGGTTACGGCGACAAGATGTTGAAGATATTTGATCTCGGCTCTGCCGGGTTGTTCTTCGAAGCGGTGAAAGTTCTATCATTCACTTCAGCTGTCCAGGAGGCGCGTCCTTCGGGCTCTATAACTGAGAAGACGCGATCTATTTATTTCTCTTGTTCAGTAGCTTATCGGCGTTGCTTTCTCTGGCTGCCCAATGATCGAACCCAGCCGTGCGCCAATCGTGATCAAAAATAGTTCAGCGACAAGCTATTCTATATATAAAAACAGGTTCTAGTGCTCACCTGCGCCTCAGTAGGCAGTTCCAGTTATCCAGTGGCTGGTGGTATGAGCCAGGGCCTCGAATGCGAACGTGCGATAATATATATAACAATATATATAACCCAGTACACTTTGTGGCGCAGGGACTAGATGAGTTTCTTCGGAAAGATGGTAGGGTCTTTGATAAACACAGTTCAAACGAGAATAGAAACATTGGGGCTGATTATGACGGTGAAGGGCGACCGCCGCCCCCGTTGGACTTTCTGGAACTCAATGCAAGAGGTCCCCACAGAGAGTTTGTAAATGTCGGTGGCGTGATGGGAATATCGAATTGATTACAGTGTGGAGTGGCACATGGTAACACTATGGTAACGCTATTCATTCTCTTACTTCTATATACCCTCTTTTTGCTGAACCTGAGCTTTCCTTCCTCATCCCCGACACCGACGATCCTACAGAGCGGATGAGAACGGAGTTCAAAACCGTTGCTTCAGCAGCCTCCCTCAACCGACAAAACACCGAAGAATAGGCTGTGCTATAGTCTCCTCGGTTGCGTCTCCTAGCCATTTTGTTTGAAATTAACCAAAAATTAACCGCCAACTCCGTACAACAGGATACAATATCCTCGCCTTGTGACCGGAAAAAAATCGGTTGGGTCAGGCACCAGGCATTGAAGAGATGCAAAAGTCGTTCCGCCTACCTTCGGACTTTTTCCTTCTAAACATCACGCGGGGGTGTAAGGCACACCTGGAAGTTCATTGGTTATGCCCCCTCTCGACAAGTTGTCAGCAGGCGACGGGGGCTGCAAGGGCCTCGTCAGTATAAAGCGCGGCAGGTATGAGGTAGCGGGACCTCAACCCTCGCTGTATCGCTATGTCTAAGTTGGCTGCTTTCTCCGCTCTCCTTGCTTTGGTTCCCTTCGTTGCTGCCCAGTCCGCTCTCTGGGGACAGTGTGCGTCCCTTCTACTCTGGTGAATCCGACAAGTGCTAATCTGTCTTTTGGACTTGTTCAGGTGGTGGTACTGGCTGGACTGGTGCTACTGTAAGAATCATTAGGACCTATTCTTGTTCACATCTCTGATTTTGTGAACAGACTTGCGTAGCTGGCTCGACATGTACCTACACAAATGACTACTACTCGCAGTGCATCCCTAGCTCCTCTGCCACCGCTGGCACGACCGCCCCTGGTACTACCACCGCTGCCCCTAGCACTACCACCACCACCACCACCACCAGCAGCAGCGCTCCTACTTCTACTGCCACTGGCGGCCTCAACACTGCTGCCAAGGCCGCTGGCAAGCTTTTCTTCGGTACCGCAGTCGATAACGGCTCGTTGAACGACAGCCCCTACCGGGCCATCCTCAACGACGTCAAGGAGTTCGGGCAACTCACTCCTGTGAGTTTCAAAGGGACTCATGCTCTCCAATAGTTTATTAATATCGAATGATAGGCCAACAGCATGAAGTGGGATGCCACTGAGGCTTCTCGTGGAACATTCACCTTCACCAATGGTGACGCCATTGTCGATGTCGCCAAGGCCAATGGCCAGCTTGTCCGCGGTCCGTTTGACTCCTCGTCTTGAGGTGATATTGGGAAACTGATGCATTCTTAGGTCACACCACTGTCTGGCACAGTCAGCTCCCCAGCTGGGTCAGCAACGGCAACTTCGACAACTCTACTTTGATCAGCATTGTCCAGAACCACGTCACCACGGTTGTTGATCACTACAAGGGCAACATGTAAGCCACATTCTTCCCTCTGTGATCAATATAGATTTCTAATCTTGTTCTTTTTAGTTGTAAGTAACTTGAAATCGATGTCAGTCGAATCTGAAACTAAACACTAAACTTTAAATATCAGATGCTTGGGACGTCGTCAACGGTAAGCATTTCCCTATTTGCGGAGCCCCCAAAGGTCATTCCTAATCACCAAACCAAATAGAAATCTTCAACGACGATGGTACCTGGCGCGACAGCGTCTTCTACGAGACGATCGG
>MU151228.1:0-47354 GCA_015584085.1 Macrolepiota fuliginosa MF-IS2
AGATTGGGGGAGACACCCTGAGAGTACATGTTGAGTGCCAGGCTGATCAGATCGACATTTCCTGTGCGTTCGCCATTTCCGAGAAGGCACCCTTCAATGCGGTCACCGCCTGCAAGGAGACCGAGCTCCGCTGCGGCTACGGCAGTACCCCTGTCATTATGGGGGTGGATACTCAGAACGACGCTATCCCGGTTCTTGATATTGTTACTGAAGTATTCGACCTGATTTTCTGTCAGTCAGTGGGACAAGGATAGACCAGAAATGTACTCACCATGTCCGCGTAGTGGTTGCTGGGACCACATTCAACAGTGGCGGCGAGGTTGTACAGGATGGGGTCCTCTGGTGTTGCTTTTCCCCATTCGTCGAACACTCTGTTTCCGAGTTCGACGGTGAATTCTGCTTCGGTCTGGGAGAATGTCTCCAAGCAGTAAAGGAGTGTGTAATGTGTACCTATCAGGAGTTAGCAACTAAACACGTCGCATTTGATGTATCCTACCCGATCTAGCAAACTCCTCTTCGGTGAGCTTCTTGACGAGGCGGACGGCATTTAATGTGAGATCCATTGTTTGCTCCTTAGTGTTCCGGAAGACAACTTCGCGGAAGACGGGGGATACTGCGTTGTATAGGTGGATGATTGCCCTCTTGCAACCAGCGAGTGCCTTGATGGACCGCTCGATCAGGTCTGGTCGCGCGGGTGTAATGATCTACGGGAGTTAAGTTCGTGAGAACGTCCCGATTCACTGGAATGAACGGGTTCTCACTTGTAAGGCGACATCGTCTGGGACTTCTCCGTTTTCAATGATTGATCGACAGAATTGATACTCTTGCTCAGATGCAGACGGATAGGCAACTTCGATTTCCTTGAATCCGATCTTAACTAATGTCCTACGGAATGTGTATCCAATCAACAACTATAACGCTTTCAAGCTGAAAATAGCCATACCTAAACAACTCTAGCTTTGTAGCGTTGCTCATTGGATTGACGAGGGCTTGGTTCCCATCCCGTAGATCGGTAGAAAGCCATCTAGGTGCAGTTGTGGTTCGCTGAGTGGGCCACTTCCGCACGTAATCAGGCGGAAATGGAACTGCCGGATAGGGCAGATACTTGAGAGATGGGTCGGCCCTGGGACAAACGTCAGGAATATCGTCTCGGTGTTTGGGGCCACGGAAGTACGTACAGCATAGGCATCTTTATTATCAAGTGGGGGGTGCAGGGAATAGAGGTGGCTTGGTAGGTGCGTGGAGAACGTGTCTGAGATTTTTGTTGGTTAAACTTGCTCTTATATACACATCCGGTAAGTCCATGGCGTTTCACAATATGGACGTCTATGGCAGCCTTTGTGAGATTAGATACGCAGCAGGGTCAGAAGCTTACTTGGGTGCCAGCCGGAAAAAGGACACTGGTAGATGCGGAGTCATGCCGTATCCGCTCTGTCAACTCCGTAACTCCTCAAACCTCGTGCGGTGTCGTGTGATATCCATGAATACAACAGCATCGAATCTGAAGGGCAAAGAGTTTCACAACGCTGAACGGACATGATCATTGTCATTAGACAGATTCAGGATCGAGATCTGGAGAGAAATTGTCCAATACTAGGAACTAGAAGCGCCAAGGAAAAATTTACATGTCACTCAGCTATCACCAGGTATGTGGGATGGGATACTCCAGGAATGTGTGTCGGTTCCCAACCTCTGAATTAGGCGGTGTCGAAAAATACTGGTAACATCAGGTCAATTCCATTCTAGAGCACTCCGCTCACGCACCAAGATAAGCCGGATCCATTTGATCCAAATCCAGATCGGTGGTATATTTTTGAGTTAGATTTTCAGAAGTTGATAGAAGCAGAACGCAATGTCGTCTACATGAGAGTTCGCCTAGATATACCAAACGAGGACATTCGTTCAGCAGATAAAAATAGCTGCCAATAATCAATAGGTGAGTAGTGACGTCTAATCCTCCCATCCTGGCATCACAGACATGGTGCTTATCGAAGCTGGCACGCGTTGGATTTCGAATCGGATCCCGTGTGAACAGCAAACCAGTCGGAGCGAAGCAGTCGGCGATACCCCTCTAGTATATGAAGCACCGCTTTTGTTATCGTGGATATAGTGGGTAGCCCGCAATAACGCAAAATTTTAAGTCGTTTTAAGGAACAACAGTAGAGACGAGGAAAACGGAGGGCAACGCGAAACACGGAGTTTCTGTCCGTAACCGTGATATTCCCACGGTAGAAGCTTAATACAATTGGCTTCTGTAGACCTTCTCGTGGTTGTTGAATGACAACCCGAATCGAGCCAAAGATGTGCTGTCCGCAAGGTCGGAGTTTTGAGATATACGAGCATCAAGAAAATCTAGGAAAATACACTGATGCAAACGTGACAAGCTGAGTCTTATACACATTGTGACACTATTCCTACCTCAATGCACATACTAGCGGTCCTAGGATGGTGGGCCTATGCTACTGTTAGCGGCCATGAATCCTAACCAAGCCCGAATCAAGCGTGGTAACATTGGCAGAGCAATATGTTAGTCCCGTTATCTCATCTAAGCGATGGAAGTCGAACCTTGTCATTGATCGTAGTGATAGTAAGATGTTTTGATCGAAGTCAACAATGAACGGTGGAACATGGAGACTGATAAATCGAGGACGCCGCGGTTTTACATTCGTAATCCAATTCACGGAAGTCAGATACAGGATTTTCAATATCTTGACATGACCATGGCTCGGCAGCTATACTAGAAAATAACTGAATGGTCACTTGTCGTTAGTGAAACGAATATGGCATTAATAAGAGGAATTCGGGTGATAACTAGGCGAATGAATAGAAATCACGTCGAGGGAACGACTTCTTAACATGACGGGCTCGAAGAAGAAAGTGACGCTGTCTTGTATCATTTTCTTGTTAAGCAACACGTACTACCACACCATATCGGTGGCAACACGCCGAGCGGAAAACAACATCCTCCAGAGGATGAATATGGAAGTAAACCCCGAGACTTGGCTGTACTAGGAGCCCAGCCTTATTTAACATTCCGGACGTATGTAATGCTATCGTTTGGAGGAGTATAAATTGTTGGCATCCAGGAACATTCTCAGAGATCTTTCAGGTGAGTGAGTATATGCTGACAGAGCTAGTATTGTCCATGGGAGCTCGCCAACTAGGGATGCAATGCGCCCTCAACCCTGCTGTGTCCTATCTTCCAGAAGTCAGTCGTGAACGTCTGAACTTTGAAGCGCCCTGGCAGCAACCATGCCATCTGTCACTCATGTCGTAAGTAACTGACTTCCTAGTGATTCTGCTACTGAGAAAATTGACTGTAGAACTAGCAATGAAGATATTCGATTTCATGTGGGGATCCCAGAAATTAAAGATCTCTGAAGCGAGTGTGACGGCCGCGAATAGAAGTCTGTTACCCAATACAGCATGCCACCTAAATGAAACTAGATTAATTTCTTTCGCTTTTCGGCAATTGCCGTAATCCCTCCCATGCCGAGTGCTGAACTTGTTTTGACTTGGCCTGGGCTTTGATCTACGAACCACATCCTTCTCTGAGTCAAGATCCACATCGACTGCCCGCTGGGAACGTTCTTTACTTTCCGTGCCACACGAAGGAATACCTGGCTTCCACGTCCTAATCCGTTTCGGCTCGGGCTCTGAAATTCTTGCCTCCATGGGGTGTACGTATCTTGGCATGGACCCTACCAATTTGCACTCCAACAGGAGATTCTCGGTGTCAAACGGAAGTGGTTTTGACTGGATTTCTAACCCAATAAGACTTACAAAATACCACGCTTTTGCTCTTTACTCAGATGGGGATGATTCGTGTGATGCGCAGCGGACTTTTGAGAAGGAATAGTCTTTTTGTGTCTGAATATCGCTTCCGGAACTTGCACTTGCCAACTAGTTTCCTGTATCACCCGTGAATAACATAATCCACTCAAACTTTCGTGGAGCCCGGCGGCTCTCGGTACAGCTTCATTTGTGCTGCATCCTCGGCCGATCCTCTTTTCTGTCTTAACCTCAGCAATCACCCTCTACCTCTAGCAATGCTTATGAGTTCCACACCATCTTCCAGAGTTCCCTCCCTCATAGCCTCGGATGATACCACAGGTACGAGCCACAAATTATAGTCTTGAGCACAACTACAACTTTCCATCCAGTCCAGGGTGGTCTTGTGCCCTCTCGACGAAGCCATAGTGTCCTTGAGCGTGGTTCACGGTCCCTGAGGTCCGCCACACCCAGTAAGCCTACTCAAGACGATGAGAAGGCAGAGTCTTTCGTGGTGACATGGGATGGCCCGAATGACCCTGGTAATCCGCGTAACTGGTCGAAACATCGCCGTTGGACTGTGACACTTATCGTCAGTCTCTTTACATTCATAAGGTACGATTCCTCCCCAACTGTTCGGCATTCGCATAGTTGATCATTATATGCTTAGCCCCGTCGGTTCCTCCATTTCTTCCCCAGCATTGCCCGACATTTCACGAGACTTACATATTCCTCCGGGGTCTGTCCTCGAGAACATGACTCTGTCGATATTCATCCTCGCCTATGCTCTGGGGGTGAGTGACCTTTTATTTATCACGTTATCGACTTCTAATGAGAAAATAGCCTTTGATTTGGGGGCCACTTTCAGAACTTTTCGGGCGTCAGGTTATCCTGCAAATTTCTAATATCTGGTTCCTTGGTAATTGTGACTAAGTGATAATATCCTCCCTGTCTGATATATCTGGCACCAGTATTCAACACGCTCTGTGGTGTTGCAAAAACGCCAACGCAGATGTTAGTGTTCAGATTTCTTGCTGGATTTGGAGGAGCAGCTCCACAATCCCTAGGTGGGGGAGTGGTTGGGGATCTCTGGTCCCCAGAAGAACGTGGCATGGCAATGAGCGTCTATTCCCTAGCGCCACTCGTTGGGCCATCCACGGGACCATTAGTTGGTGGGTGGATAGCGGAGCGCGTCCCATGGCAGTGGGTATTTTGGAGCGTCAGCATCGCAGATGGTCTTCTACAGATAGCTGGCTTCGTGCGTTCACGTTCACTCTAGCAGCTCCCTAATATTCATAGTCACTCACAGATCTTCATCCGAGAGACATACGCTCCGGAGCTCCTGAAACGAAGGGCTCGTAAGATCCGTAAAGAGACAGGAAATAACGCATATCGATCCTCCTTTGAATGCCCGGATAGACATTGGACTATGGTCATGGCTCGAGGAATGATCAAGCCCATTGTTTTTCTCTTAACCGAGCCAATCGTACAAGTGTTTGCATTGTATATGG
The DNA here is from genome assembly GCA_015584085.1 of Macrolepiota fuliginosa MF-IS2. Taxonomy (NCBI): domain Eukaryota; kingdom Fungi; phylum Basidiomycota; class Agaricomycetes; order Agaricales; family Agaricaceae; genus Macrolepiota; species Macrolepiota fuliginosa. The sequence continues at coordinate 5,283 of MU151228.1, forward strand.
CGGTTCTTTACGGCATCCTCTACCTGACTATGACAAGTACGTGGTGTCATTTCAACGTTTGGAGCGCACTAACAGCATGCCGTAGCTTTCGTCAAAGTATATACAGACCAATATGGTCAATCTACCGGAATTGCTGGAATCCATTATTTAGCCGTCGCCCTTGGATCAACAGGTGGGTTTAAATACGCTTCCCACAGTTCTGGCTTTCACTCTGACATTATACAGTTGGTGGTCAGGTTGGCGCGAGAGTGCTGAACACCGTATACCGGAAATTGAAGGAAAAAAATGGCGGTGTGGGTACGCCAGAAATGAGGTATGGTTCTTCCATTCAGCTCTGACGAGCTTATTTGCGACTCACCTTCTAATACCCTATTAGGCTTCCTTTATTGATGGTATCTGCAACGACGCTGCCGATTGGTCTACTTATCTACGGGTGGACAGCAAATGCCCGACTCTTCTGGCTGCTTCCTGGTGAGACTACTTCGATATATCGGGGTAATCGTGACTTATAATTGTTGTTCCAGACCTGGGTGTATTTATTTATTCTATCGGGATCGGTAAGGCGAACGGATCCTCTTTTAATGCTTCCGTGGTGGATGACATATTTTCCTAGGCGGAAACTGGACTTGTATCCAAACATACCTCGTGCGTCAAGTTTCCATGCGACTCGCTAGGACGTCAGGGCTGACGAACCATTCTTCACAGGTCGACAATTATGCACTATATGCCGCGAGCGCAATCGCGGGGGTAGCCTCCTTTCGTGCATTTGCAGGATTTGGGTTCCCGCTGTTTGCCGACAAGATGTACGCGCAACTTGGAGACGGTGAGTTCCTGATGCGATGTGGAATTCGCTTTCCACTGAATGTTTTCCACCTAGGATGGGGAAACTCGATTCTTGCACTTATCTGCCTAGTGATAGGTTGCCCGGCACCCTTTATCTTTTATCGATATGGACCCAAGTTGCGGGAATGGAGCAACGCCGCATCTGTCGAGAAGGCTTAAAAGTTTTCATGTGCATGGGAAGCGATGTTTTGTGAGTACCCCCTTCCATTTATAGTAAGCTTAGAACCTCTATCTCATATTGCGATCGACGGATAGGCTCCCCGCTTAAATCATGAGAATTGTGAACCCACTCTTCGGTTCGAATGGACCCGGGGCCTCGTTTCTGGGTGCGCCAGCAGTAGACTCGGACTTGATCACGATAATGGGCGATGCAAGAACTTAGAGGCCGCGATTGTTTAATATCAGTGACACCATTTGTAGAATATGCGGCGTTCAGCTTTCCCCGGATTGATTATCCTTTAACAAAGCAATTTAAGGAACCCTTGAAACCTTTCCATACTCATGACGCAGAATCCAGCTGACGCCATCGTTAATGGTTTTACCCAGCGAGAACCGTGCCGGCTATCGATCGCCCATCATCTCGTTCCAGAGTCCTGGTACCCCAGCGGCCGCCTATCGGTTCCTGTCAGATGAACTTTTCCGAGTCCTTGGGTGGCTCGGTGCGCCCAGGAACTGTACAGGAGTAATAAATCTTACAGATGTCCAGAACCTTCTCGCGATGAGGTAGTTTGTACGTTCTTCTGCGCCCCATAGTTTTCGGAGGTGCCTGGATGGTGGCTCCTGTGTATCACCTATCCAACGAGAGGCTTCGCATAATGAAGTAAAACGCGTGGCAAATTCTAAGGTTTTAGTTTCTGGTGAAAAGGTATTGGATAGGGTGGCCGCCGAATGGCGCCCAAGTTGCACGGCCTGTGAGAATGTGATCGGTCCTCTTCCAAGAAACTCATGATGGCCTGACGAAGCCGCGATGTGCGTTTGTGAAAACTCTGCCTAAGGGACGGTTCGGGGCAAGATAGCTTACTCTCGGAATTTCCTCTATCCATTTAATCTCGAGCGCAATATCGACACTGACAGCATGCAGTTGATCGATAACAATGTGCAATAGAAAGACATTGTGGTTGGCGCACATGAGAACTACAACACTGAAATGGGTGTGTTATTTTAGACCTTACCGCAATCCACTTACTTTACCCACCGATGAGAGCGAACTTACAATTGAGGTTCACAAATATGGGGTGCAATAGTTTCGATGGCCCCAGGGCGCAAAAAGAATAGGGCATCACCAACCTGTATCGTCCCTGCAAGCCAGACGGCGTAGTATTGAATGCAGCTAGAGTCTATCTTTCAACGCGAAAGCGGGAGTTTTAGCGCTGAACCACATGTTTATCAGGGATTACTCATGAAACCCTTTGTTATACATATTTAGATTGTTCTGAAGGAAGGAGTCGAGTATCAAAGTATTTCGAGACAGGTAGGTTTCAACAACACCATAAGGGCCGGGTCACCTGGCAGGTGAATGAGGTGGGGCACGAGCCTACCAACCTGACTCCTCCCTTCATCGCCGTTTAGACTTCTTTGGATGTCCCCAAGACATATTGTCTTCCTCGAGCATTTCCGCCTGCCGAAGACTCATGAGAGCTGGAGCATTAGTAAGAATAGACTAGGGACTCACAACGATAGGCCCCGCTGGCGGACGTGGTGTTACTCCCGACGCTGTATGTTCGCTGCTTCCCTTCTCATCCCAGGAATGGACTGAGCCCTGCAAAGGGTTAACTGATACTGCCAGACAGTAAGAACGCAAAATTCTGACCAGATCACCTTCATTGTCGGGTAGTTGCATCAAGATTGCCTCGGAAGTTGACGCCGACCCTGGCCCCCTGTTTGGCTTGTACATTTTATGCTATTCAAGTTGAGGGTTGAGCGGTAAGGGTTGTTTGGCAAGTAGCTCTACGCACAATGATTCGTTTGAACATGATGGTGGTGCTATCTGCGTGTCGACGTGTCCTGTGAGGGTGTGCCAATCGCTAACGGCCTTTCCAGTCCTTGGAACCCACGGTAACAGGGGATAAATATGTCACCCCGTTGTGAGCGCGTCCGATATTTCAGGCTTGATAGTCGTAAAGCAGCGCTTAGCTCGACTGTAGTCTACAACGTCAAGTAGGCATAAGGCTGACAAAGAGGATGCTCGGAAAAGAACGTAAGGGCATTCCGACGAATCGTACTCGGCCAAAAGAGGCATAGACTCTGCCGTGCTCAAGATGGGCGCTAATCAAGGAAACGTCGTGATGGACGACGAAGCCAAAGCAAAGAAGGCTTTGGAGTGGAGATTAGGGTGAAGTGATCGTTAATTAGCAGTCCTCGAATCCGCTACTTCCGTGGACATTTTCAATCCTTCAGGCTTTCGAAGTTCTTCTTTTTTGAAGATGCATTTATCTTCATCTACATATCGGATTTCGGAGACGGGTTGTAAGGCTAGCCGGTTATTCAGGACCCGATGCATGGATAAGTAACCACCACAATATACACCTGAGTCGATGGTATGTGGTAGCATTCGGATTACCTAATGGCCGCGCTGCGCAGGCTGACATACAATCCGTGCGATACCGAAATATAGGTTGAGCTATTTGTAGCCATTGCTGCGCTATCCATGTGAAGTTCGTTGTTACAGGGCCTAGCGGTAGTTTTTGGCCGTCAAAGTGGACGTGGGTCTATGACTATTGGGCTGATGGACAGGTACAAGGCCTTCAGAGAGGATGCTTCAAAGGACTTCAAAGATGGGGGGACTTCATTCATGTTTCGAGTGGAAAGAACTTAAAAAAAGGGCCGTGAGATTGTATTTTATCATCCGGCGATGGAACCTCGAATACGAAGAAGCCCCTTTCCCGCTGTTTCGTCCACACGGTGCGCCTTATTGACACACGAAGTGAGTCCTTTTCTCTGTGTTTAAGACATTACTAGTGATTCACACACACGCGGAATGCTGTTGTGAGTGTCGTGGGGCAGGCAGCTCCCACACATCTGGAATGTATCCACCTCTTTATAATATGATCACTAGTTCCGAAAATAGCTGCGAAGGTATTCTATTAATAGTGTGATTATTTTCACCTTGGTGGAGCGCCCTCCAGCTAAAGTGGCGGTTTTTGACCTTGCGCCCAGTGACTAGGTTCACCTATCTGGGCGCGATTTTCAGACAATCGTCCATACTAGTATCTCCCTCAATTATCAGGAGGCTATATCCGCGTTCCTGGCCCAGGGGAATGTCAGAAGAACAGGTACTGGGGTTCGACTTCCAAATGATCTGAAGAACGCGTCAAGTGGAGTAAAACTGAATATCATAACAAAAACAGCATGCAAATGTGGGTTGGGCGTTCCTCTTGCTGTTGCCCGAGTAACGGTACAACCTACCACCTCTCACGAATTCGTGTTCAGGTCCCAAGCGCGATGCTGATTTGCGGTCATGCGAATGTTGTAGTCCAATCCTATCATCCAGTTTATTGAGGCCCGTACTTTCGTCCCCCGTTTGTTCGCAGTGATTTTCAGATTTCGGTCTCACCACTCGCCTACGGCCGGCGGCATTGAATGATAACGCACAATGCACGCACATGTGCCTCGCCCAGAGGGATGGGAGGGGGTGGATGGAGGTGTATTTAAGGGAGACTCGAACAGCCGTAGAGGATAAGGTCTCACCAAAGGTTGGATCACCATGAAGCTCACAGTCACCTCACTCCTCTTGGCTCTCTTGCACAGCCGTAGCGCCTTTTCTGCTGCGGTAACTGCGCCGGCGAAAGTGACAAAGCAGGTCACCCTCGACATTGTTAATGTAGAAGCTGCCCCCGATGGCTTCCAGCGAAGTAGGTGTCTATGCCCTCATTGTAGTGCACGATACTGATTGTTTCGTGTAGGCATTATCAGCGCCAACGGAAAGTAAGTCGGGACGCGATACAGCTGAGGCGGCTGGCTTAACCCACTGGTCCGATAGGTACCCAGGCACTCTCATCACTGCAAACAAGGGCGATACTTTGGTGGTCACCGTCAACAACAAGCTGGTGAGATTTAAAGTCGATGATGTTCTGTTACTCCCGTTTACTGAAGCGATTGTAGACTGATGCTACTATGAGGCGCAGTACCAGCATGGTAAGGTTACTATCTATAGCGATGACGAAAATAGCTAATTATAGTTTCGCAGGACTTTGATGGCATCTTCTTCACTACCCAAAATGCTTTCATGGAGGGTACTCCTTTCGTTACTGCTTGCCCTATTGCGCCAAACGCAAGCTTCGTCTACACCCTTCCCTTGGGCGAACAGGCCGGAACCTTCTGGTACCACAGTCAACTGAGTGTGCAATACGTGGATGTAAAATTATTTTTTCTTCGGATCAGACGAGATGGAACTAATAATCCGATAGGGATTGCGTGGCCCTCTGATCATCTACGGTTAGTAACTCTCTCAACTGGCAACAAACGATCCTGACTCACGTTTTCTCAAGACCCCGAGGATCCGCACAGGAATCTCTATGATGTCGATAACGAGGACACCATCTGGCAAGTTGGTACGTTGGTTGGGATTCACATTTGAGGATCCAAGCTCACTTCGGGTTTACAGGCGACTGGTGGCACAACTCCACTATTCCCCTTCTTGATGGCTATGTTGCCACCGGAATTGTCCCAGTCTCCGACTCGGGAACTTTCAACGGTGCTGGCCGCTTCAATGGCGGACCTGAAGTGCCCTTCTTCGTTCAGAACGTCCAGGCTGGCAAGCGCTACCGCTTCCGTATCATTAACCAGTCTGCCCGTAATGTCTTCACTATGTCTGTTGACAACCACGACTTGAGTAAGTCCAGCGTCTGTGTAGTTGTTCGGCCCAGAAGTTAACTCTCAAAATAGCTGTTATTGCCGCTGATGGTGTCGAGACCGTGGCCCACACAGTCAATGAGATCCAGATGTTCGCTGGTCAGAGGTACGATGTTGTTGTAAGTCGCTCTTTTTGGTATCACCACACGGACCCCTTTTCCTCATGTCTATTCTCAGCTCCATGCAAACCAACCTGTTGGAAACTACTGGATCAACGCTCCGTTCGTCGGCGGTGACCCTACTCGCAACTTGAACCGTGAGTACTGAAATTTATAATTCTGCGTCTCCATTTCGGGGCTCATGTTTTTCTTCAGAGAACGGAACTCTCTCTCGCGCTATCTTGCGCTATGCTGGTGCACGCGCCGTGGACCCCGCTGGCCCCATGACTGATGGTCCCGCGAACCCCAACCTTTTGCTCGAGTCTGACTTGAGGGTGAGTGAGATTCCAGTTGTAAGCGGAGCCAGCCGAGCTAATGGGCATTCGATAGCCACTCGTCCCCGAAGTTGTGAGTACAAGGGTTTGTGTGTGAAAGGTACGATAACCTGAGTTCGATTATGTATAGGTCCCGCCCGCCGATATGAACATCACTCTCGAACTCGTCGTGGTAAGCGCTGAATCAACTTTATGGGAAGTGAGAGAGTGTTAATAATGACGCAATTTGATAGACCACAGGAAAGGCACAATGGAACGTCAACGGTGTTTCTTACTTGCCACCCACTACCCCGACCCTCGTCAAGATCTTGGACGGCCAGACTGACCAAGCTGCTTTCAACCAAACTGAGAACACTTTCCTCCTTCCGGCCAACCAAACTGTCCAGATTATCTTCCCTCCCAGGTACGCAGGGCATGCGACTTTTTTGTACTAAAGCTCACATGTTACTTATCCAGTGAGGATGACGAGGCCCACCGTGAGTATTCTGATTATTTTTGGAAGACAAGAAGATTGATCAGGATGTACATCGGCGCGCAACAGCATTCCACTTGCACGGGGTGAGTGATGGTTGATGTAACACAGCCATGGAATGTCGATACTCAACGGATGTGATTGTAGAACAACTTCTGGTTGATCAAGTCCAACTTCTCTGATGTTATCAATGAGGTCAACCCGATTCGCCGCGATGTGAGACGATTTGTTTATAACTTTGTTATGCCCCTGAAGTTAACTTGTCTTTCAGGTTGCTCCTGTTGGTTCTGCCGGAACTATTGTCCGCTTCCGCACTGACAACCCTGGTAAGTGGTCTGTTTATTCTGTAGATGGGATGGGTACTTGATGGGTTTGTAAAATAGGCCCGTGGTTCTTCCACTGCCACATCTTCTGGCACATGCAAGCCGGCCTTGCGACCGTCATGGTCCAGGACGTCGACGGCATCGCCGCTGGCGACAGGCCCAACCAGGCCTGGGAGACTCTCTGCCCGGCTGTGAGTATTTCCTGTCCTGTAAAAAATTGTGTTGTTGCTAAGGCGCTGTTTGCAGTACGATGCTCTTCCTGCGGAATTACAGTGATTGAATGAGAATGATGGGAAATAATATATAGTTATACCCGATATTTGTTGTTGTTTATGCATCTCGTGCTGTTTTTGGTCTCTCTGTGAAATTGAATTGATTATTATGTTTTGTTGACACAACGATGGATGTTCGAAGACCTCAGCGACAGGACACATACGACCTTCGCGACCATCTCTTAACCGACGACTCCGACGACATGCAGGCTCATGCTGACGCTGCCGGCGTCGTACATGACCACATCCATAGCGACCAGGACGAGCCTCGGTCAGTGCTCGACGACGACTCTGACGGCGAAGACGGCGATGATTACATTGACGATGACCGGTCGTCATCGCTCTCTATACCCAACGAATCAATTGACTTTGACCTTGTGTATTCGCTGCACAGTTTCGGAGCGACGGTCGAGGGCCAGGCGAACGTCGTCAAGGGGGACAGGCTGTTCTTAATCGACGACAGCAATAGTTATTGGTGGCTTGTGCGGGTACTCAAGACACAAGAGGTGGGGTATATACCCGCTGAGAACATTGAGACGCCCTTTGAGAGGTTGGCGAGGTTGAATAAACATCGGAATGTTGATGTGAGTATCGACACTTTCATGATACGTGGCTCATTGGTTTATTGACTTTTATTACTTTTACTATGTAGTTGGCGTCAGCGACCCAAGCAGAAATGCAAGGTGACCTCAATGCGTCGCAAGATAGACTCAGGCTACGCACAGCAGGGGGAACGCCCTCGCCTATACCTGGTGCGGGTGGGAGGGGAAAGTCAGAAACGGGGAGAAGACTAGTGTTCACATCAATCATGTCCGTGCACAGATATGCACCGGCCATATGGGACGAGGAAGAAGAAGAAGAGGAGGATGTCGAGTTTGACGAGGTGGAATATATGGCCACAGACCCAGATTTGGCGGATGATGAGACCGAGAGGTTGAATAGCCGGGCGCAGAGTCAGGCGCAGATGCAGGCAGATTATAGTGGTGGATTTGGGCTCGGGGTTGGTCCTGTTATCATGCATGGACAGGCGATGGACGTGGACGATGATGGGATGCAGTGGGACGAGTCTGCGGGCACGGACGAGGTACAGAGGCCGCAACAGCAGATACAGGCCAGGACAAAGGCCACGGCGGAAGGTGCTGCCACTGGAGGAGGGACACCGGAGGCGTTACAACCTGGAACTGCCCAACAACAATCGATGACGAGGCAGCAACCGATAGCACAACAGCAGCTGCCGGATCAACAGAGCGTCATTCAGCAACAACCGCAACAACCGCAACAACAATGGGGACAGCAGCAGCAACAGCCACAAAAGGAGCTGAGGACCTCCAGCTCAAGGGAACACCTCGCCCCGCCTGATCCTCTACGCCCTGGTTCCGCATCACCCAACAGTCGGCGAGTCGTCGACCCTCTCGAAGCCACGGAGACTGTCAGGAAGACTATTACGCCCACCGTTGCGCGTGATGATGATATTAAGATCTACACCTCGCCACAGCAAGAGGATGAGCGCGTCAAAAGGCTTCGGGAGGAGGAGGAAGAGACTGCTAAGAAGCGTGCTAAGGGTGGCAAGGACAAATCTCCTTCAATCTCTCCATCCCCCACTGCCGTATCTTCTCAGAAAACATTAGGAGGGAAGTTGCGCAAGTCGGAGCCTACGAAAGAGCCGGAGGAAGAGAAGGAGAGCAGCAATGGTGGAGGCAAGAAGAAGAGAGGGATTTTGGGCCTGTTTGGGAGCAAGAAGAAGGACAAGGACAAGGACAAGTCGAAGGACAAGAACGCATCTGTTACCTCGTTCGATAGTGCCGAAGTTCGGGCGTCAGAGGAGTCGGGCAAGTCGAGCAGGCCTTCTGCGTCTGGGTCGGATGCGGGTCACGTCATGTCGCCTACGACAAACCTCGCAATGCAGCAGCAGCAACAACTACAGCAGAGGCAACCTCCATCGACCCCAGAGAGGGGCCCGCACGTCTCTCAGCATGCATCTCAGCTTCGTCAGCACGATCAACAACAGCAGGCGTTGTACCAGCAATATCTCAATCGCTCCCCTTCGTCTCCACCCGAAGCGCCCTCATTTGGGTTGTGGTCTGCGCCAGTCGTTCTTGGGCCCCATGGTCCGGGTGCTACTGGGTCATCTGCCAGTGGCCTTGGGCCACCTACTCCGCGACCTCGTCCGGGTTCACTCATCCTCACTTCATCTTCGATTGATGGTTCGCTACCTGGAGTTCAGCAAGAACTCTCTGTTATACGTATCTTTGCTGGGAAGAATCTGCAAACGGACGCGACGTTCAAGACTGCCCTCCTCAATTCCTCTACGATCGCCTCGGACCTTGTGCGTCAAGCTATACAACGGTTCAGGCTCCCAGGAGGGGAAGACCCGAGCTTGTATTACCTCACTGTAAAGCAAGTCGAGGGAGGTTCGTCGTCAGTCTTACAGGGCAACGAAAATCCACTTGTAGTTTTCGAGACGCTCGTGAGTGAAGCCACGGAAATGCCGAAAGTGAAGAGGAGCAGTATGGGGAGTATTTCCTCGGTGTCGAGTAACTTGTCGATGCATCCTGCTATCAAGAAGTTGCCCATGAATGATTTCACAGATGATTCGACGGTCAAGTTTTATTTGAATAGGAGAAGTGGGGAGGGAGAGGATAGTGGGGATGGGGGGGAGGATAGCATGTTGGGACATGGTGTTGAAGATGGGGATGATACGGCTGCTGCGGAGATGTCGCACGGGGAGATGGGTGTGCTTGGGGAGATGGTTGTGCAGAGTCCGAAGAGCCAGTATCTGACGGTGTCGACTGGGATGACGGTTACGCCTGAACGGTTCTCGTCCCCCTCGATTCGGTTCCCCGTACAGCTGGTGATATATCGTGAGGATCTTCCGGATGATATGGTGTTCCATCCTACGACGGAAGCTATTGTGTTCAAGGACCAGTTGCGCGAATCGGAGGTCTCGGCGCAGGCGAGCGTGAATCCGAATATGAGGAAGAAGGTGTTTATGTTCCCGAAGAATGTGACAGTGGCGGAGGTGATCGAGTTGGGGTTGGAGAGGTTTGGAATTTTGGAGGGTGTTGTGGATGGAGGGGATGAAATTGAGGATAAATTGACGAAGAGGCGGAGTTCGGAGAGGGTTAGGTATGGGTTATGGGTTAATACTAATGGGCATGGTATGTCTCTTTGTTTTTCGTACGTTAACACGTGCTGACAGGTTGGGTTCTTGATAGAACGTGAATTGACGCCCTCGACCAAAGTTGTTGACGCGTTCCCTCGTCCGCCTATCTTCCGTTCACCCGACCGTAATGGCAGTGTCAAGCGTCGTTCTATGGACTCCGCCCAGCTCCTTGGAAATATGGATGATGTGCAGCCTGAGGACCCCTTATTCTTCCTCCGACGTGCTGTGTCGTACAGGAGCTCGACATCGAGGCATCGTTTGTCAGCTCCCCTTGACGAGATGGCGTTGCGGAAGATGCACAGAGAGAGCGCGGCGAGTAGCTTCTCGCAGGCCTCGGCGGATTCGTCTACACTGGCGCATGGACAAGGACATGGATTGCACGCACACGTTCATGCACCGCCTCAAAGGCAGCCTTCTGCACAAGAGATAATTGCCGCTCAGCGCGCAGCCACACGCGCGAACCAGATGGCTATTCTCTCGGCACAGTCGAACTCTCTAAGAGGCACGGATATATTGTTGCCTGATAATGCTGTTCTCCGCAGTTCGCGGTATGATTCGACAGAACGCATGAGATATTCGTATGTCGAGCCTGGTGGTGAGGTATATGATATTAGCGATATTGTTGAAGCGGAGTGGAGGGACCATCCTGGACAGCACGGGATCGGGTCCGGGAAGGGTGACCTGTTGGCGAGCGTCGTTGGCGGTGGTGTTACAGGACAGAGCCAACAAGGGCTTGGAGCGAATTTGGACCGGGTATTAAGCAGGATCAGGAGTGGGAGGGCCGAGAGAGGGGAGAAGGATGGTGGGTCTGTTGTGCTATCCATTTCTATTGAAGGTGTGGACGACGTCGATGGGGACAGAGATAGGGTTGTCAGGGAGAGAGAAGAGGACGATGATGAGGATGAGGATGAGGAAGATGATAGCGTTGTTGAGGACACGATTGTTGTTGGTGGAGAGAGGGAGGATAAGAGAGAAAGTCATACCTCCATGCCCTCTGTCTCCGAATACTCTGTCAACGATAGCATACAAAATGCTGGCGATGCCAGCGCCGCAAGGTCGAGATCCATCACACCAGGTTCTGCGGGTCTCGTCTCCCGCATGCCCGGCGCCCCGTCTGCAGCTATAGCTATCGCTGCCACTGCGGGTGTCACTGTTGCCGCCAGTCGAACACATGCCCATTCACGATCTGCGTCGTCCATAGGTTCGTTTCCGGAGGAGAGAGCGGATAGGTCCTCGCCAATTTTACCGAGAGCGAGCACATCGACGCCGACTGGGCGTCCAGCTGCTGATAGGAGGCAACCATCGCTTGCAAGCGTGATGTCAGATTCAACGTCGGGGTATGTTACGCCCCCGCCGCACCCAATCCCGGCGCAGATCCAGGAGAGCCCGGTCTCCTTCGTGAGCAGCGGGCACACGGGTACTAGTGGCGCATCGAGGAGCGGTGGAAGTGGGACAAGTTCGAGGAGGAGAGGACCGATTATACCCAAGGATGATTTTGGAATTTCGCATATGATGGCGATAATCGAGTACAAGGCCGCGCAGGCGAAGAGCAGGGAGGGTGGAGAGAGGGAAAAGAAGGCTGAGAGTGTGAATATTGTGGATGAGAAGCTTTTCGGTACGCCTGTGGATCTGGAGAAACTGCACCCCCAGGTGAGGGGGATATTTGAGGGTGGTTTCAAGATGTTGGAGGAAATGGATAAAGTGAGTTTGGGGTTTCGCTCGTGGTCAATCGTAATGTGGTACTCATATGCTCGTCTTTGTGCAGGTATTGGATAGTTATATGCAACCATCGATTGGTGCATTCTAATCACGTAGATGTCAATGCATCTCTTCGTTATCAGTCTCTCTTTTGCTATGCTCGTGAATCTTTCTTGATGATACCTCCTCGCTTGTTCGCAATCAGCCCACCACTCTTTTGTCGATACCATGACACTCCTTTTCCCCATTTCTATTAATCTCGTCCCTTCTTTCTTGGCGCCTTGTTGTTTAATGTTCGTGTATCTGTTTCTTATTTATATCCTCTCCCTCTGCTTCGTGTTACAATACAAATATTATGTATTTAACATGGTGCACCTCCGGGCTTGGAAAACACAGGAAAGACATCGGACCGGTCACGAACCTCAGCCAACCAGCCTGGGACCTAATATATGCGGTATATATGCAGTCCCCCTTGGTGGTGGAGGTGACCTTGGCGTGGTGGTCGCAGTCATGCTTGTTTCCTTTCTCTATTTTTATTTTGCGTTCTTTTAATAAGCCAGTCCGTGTCGAACAGTACCAGTCAGCCATGAACTCAGCGTAGCTATATAAATGACGTATTCTGCAGAAGAATCCCCCGCCATCTCGCCATCTCGCCATTTCGCCATCCCATTGTGGGACCGTATTGACCCTGGATGTCAGATCCTGGACAGGCGAGGTCTGCAATATCCGTCCTGCTCCACCGGATATTCCATTGATATCTACGTCTAGCTCTTCTCGGCACACCAACCCAGCTGCAACGTCGCCGCCATCCAAGCCAGGCCCTGCTGTGCAGCCGTGAGGTGATAACCACAATCTGAAACCACGTGACTAAATGATGTCATCTAGGAGCACGCCGCGGGATGTCAAACCAAACGCTGGTGACCGCCTTCAACACGAAATGCACCCAGACATCATGAAAGAGATGGCCGACGAGATGCACGAATGTCCTCTGGAGGCATTTCTGGAAGAATACACTCCGTTTCGTCCATCGCAGAGATCTATTGACGCTGCGTATCAACACTATGTCGAGAATACCGGTATGCTGGAGAAAGACCACGACAGTTTTGTTTGGGCAGACTTTTCCCCCCGCCCGTCATCCGCAGGCCAAGGAGAGGACAAGCTCTTCGCACACCTGAAGCCTATCATTGATGAACTGCGTCAACTGGAATGCTTCGAGGAAGGGGTAGATGGACAGGCTCGCAAACCCCAATACAATTACAAGTCGTGTCCCAACCAGGAAACGGCAGGTGAAATTACGGGCACTGGCTTCCGAGTCGATGCATGTATCACATCAAAACCTGCCTCGGATGTGATTGTTTTGGCCGACACCGCAGCGGTCCTCGAATTCAAGAAGTTTGCTAAGGATACACATAAAGTGAGCACCATTTGTATAAGGCGGACAATCATGCATTGACATGTCATCCCATAGAATCGTGAACAGCTGGTCTCAGGGGCCGGTCAAATCATGAATGACGATCCTCGTCGTACGTGGATCTATGGTGTATGTCCCCAGTCTGGATTTTGGAACGACACTCATGATTCTTATGCAGATCACGATTGAGGATACCATGATGTCTGTATGGTATTTCTGCCGCTCCCACTCCGTCAAATCGGATGCTTTCGATTTCACGGTGGTATGAGTCCCCCGCCAGCTTTATATATTCGTTATATTAACACCTGGTGTAGGACATCAAGAGTTTCATTCAAGTATTCATGTCGCTTCTTTTTGCTACACCAAAAGAGATCGGATATGATCCCACTGTCCACCGAGTGACCTACAACAAATGTTTCCATTACGTCTACAAGCTGTCAACAAATGAAGGGAAGAAGTATTTCAGGACCCTCGAGCCATTGTTCAACTTACGGGTCCTCTGTATCACTGGGAGGAAGACGCGTGTGTGGAGGGCTATTGAGGTCTGTGGGCCAGAGGACCTTGATGCAAAGGATGGCGCATTGGAGGTTGCGGTGAAGGATGTATGGCTTGATGCCGATTCAGCTACGGAAAAGGAGAAGCAGGAGAAGATTTTCGCCGCTCTTGGGAAGGCCAAAGAGTCAGACTACGACTGGGCTCCGGAGAGCCTCCATCAACACCTCAACCAAGTTTTCAAGAGTAACCAGTACCGCGACTACTTCATGGAGATCAAATACGACACAGTCCTCTCTCACACCAAATCTCTCTCTGAATCCGCCAAACGTGCACCAAATATTCTCCATCATATCGACTTCGCAATCACCTCAGGCAACGTGATTGAGGGTTCCACCCAGGCCAAGACCCCATCGGCCATTGCAGGAAGCTCCATCCGTCCCCATGGCAAGCCGAAATTTTTTCGCCAATATCGGGACAAGAAGCACTACCGCCTCATTTATGGTGAAGTTGGACATTCACTTTACAAGGCGGTCAATCTTGATACGTCTTTCACTGCCATCCGGGATGTGTTTGTCGGTATGTTTAATTCATTATTTGCATTGAGGTGGTCCTAATTTCCCTTCAGCACTTGTTCTATTATACCTTGCTCGCTGGTTGCATCGAGACGTCAGTCCGGGAAACATCATCTTGATTGGACAGGGGAACGAAATTCGAGGGAAGTTGAGTGATCTTGAGTATGCGAAGGAGTTCAACACCACCACTAATAGTGGTGACCCTAAGACGGTATGTTTTTGCTTAGTTTCCGGTGTGCGTCGTCACTTACATGGCTTACAAGGGGACACCATTTTTCATGGCAGTCGAGGTTCATGACTCCCGGAGCCTTCTTTTCCTTCCTCAGGAAAAGTTTCTTTCAATCAACCCCACACCCAATCCATTCCGGTCTGGTGCACGTAGACCTTCGCGAATGGCCCCGGGCACCCTCCCTGTTACCCCATCTCCCCCGACCGTACCCCAGCTTCAAGTACAAGCTCGATTCCAACATGACTTGGAGTCACTTTGGTGGATCATCTTGTGGATCCTCCTCTGCCGCATCAAGGACCCAGACACGAGTGCATTTACGCAAACAATCTTCACTTTTGACCATATGCCTACACGCGAGCGCCTCGGCCTCTTTACTCTGCCCACCTTTACATCGACACTCGAGGGATTCATCCATCCCGAGCTTCGCCCATCTGTCACATACCTGAACAACATTCGCACGACACTCTACAACTCCTACATAAATCGCCAGAAGTTCGAGGAGAGGTTTGATCCTAGGTCCTATGCCGATATCTATCACAGTGTGTGTGATGACCTCTGGTGTCTCATTGATCAGGTCTGGAGCTTGAGTGATACGATCGCTCTTGATGATGGGTTCCGCAAGGCAAAACCAGTTCATGTTATCCGGCCCAAGCGGTCACGCGCGCTGACTGGGGACGAGGACAGCTTCGAACTGGACGAGGACGATGTGCAGGAACCAGCTCATCCAAATAAGCGCTCGAAGGTGAGACGCTAGACAAGGGACAGGGGGGGGCGGAATGGGCCACGTCTGCAACTTTTCTGCTAAAGTGTTTTGGTTTCTATGATACCGCTTGTGTATTGCAGTTGAGACTCGAAGCAAAGACACGTTATGATGATGCATGACTTATTTTTGACGGCAGGTGTGTTGCCGCGGCCTAGGCATGGCTTATATGATTCGATATGACTCTTGCCGATTCTCGCACTGGGAAGAGCGGCTGTGAATACCGCGTGTAAGCAAGGGTCGCCATGTGTTGGGATGGCGGGAACTCCTTATATGGTAATCCCGCCCACCTGATGAGATTCGGAGCCGCACGATGCTGCGTTTGTGATGGTGTGACATTTATATTTCAAATGCCCCTTCTATCAATGATCCCAGGCTCATCTACTGCACTATATATATGGCTGTGACGGACAATCCTCTGCATCGTGTTCTCAGTGGCACATCGCAATATTCTCCTACATGTCACACTCAGCTGAAGGACTGGCGTTTCTGACGCGTCTGAACGCGCTTCCAGACAAGCCCGGCGTCGATCTCGATGATTTGCTCAAGCCTTCTCTCGATGAGGAGCGAGAATTGAGGAAACTCTTCGCACAGGACAAGATGAACTCACGATTGGATGACCCATATGTCGGGCTCGTCAACGTGTTCGGACCAGGTACTGACGCAGTTCGCAAGACGCGTACACGCATCGTTGATTCTTCCAACGAGGAGGATTTCTCAGGAAAATACATTATGCCACTCGCAGACGCTCAAAGGAGGGTGAATGGCGAAGCATCGATGGTCGCAGATCTGGACGAGTTCAAGAAGAACTGGTCGATTTTCACCGAAGGCAGTCTGTCCCAGTTGTTTGACTGGAACAATGTTATTGCGGCTGGCGGGGCTGTTCTTTCTGCCCTGTTGCCATTGCCCGAGGAGAGCAAGAAGAGCAAGAGGGCTATCAGGAAATATTATCACTCGGCGGCGTTCCCTTCCTCCGATGTGGATTTATTTTTGTGGGGATTGACTCCTGAGCAGGTGAGTTTCGCACTTTTCACCGAACCAGAGTCTATGTTGACAGTTTTTGTAGGCTGAGAGGAAGATCGTTGCCATATATGAGGCTGTCAGAGATTCGGTGCCCTGGGATGTTACGTGCATTCGCACCAAGCATACCATTTCCATTCATTGTGAGCTCCATTGCTCTTGAAAGTCACGTAGTCATCTGACGATTCTGTGCTCAGCTCAATATCCCTATCGTTCTGTCCAGATTGTTTTGAGGTTATACCGTTCGCCAGCTGAAGTTCTGGCTGGATTCGATATCGATGCGCCGTGCTGTGCATATGACGGTTCGTGTCCTCCCTCTATGCCTTGTATATGCTCTGAACTTATCTCGGGAACTTAGGTGAACGTGTTTGGGCCAACCCCCGCGCCGTCACCGCGATGATACGGCAATGCAACACCGTTGATGTTACGAGACGTTCTCCCTCTTACGAGGTCCGCCTCGCGAAATACGCCAAGCGTGGTTTTGAGGTTTACGTTCCTAACCTCAGGCGTGAGGATGTTGATCCAACGGTATGTGTACACCCTTCTTGATCGCCTCGTAATATATTGACATGTCGCCAGATCTACGAGCGCTCAATTGCAAAAATTGAAGGGCTTGCCCGCCTGCTTGTCCTCGAAAAACTCCACGATGCGAATGCTAGGTATAACTTCCTTGATTCTCGCCGTAACTTACGTGGGCGTCCTTTTGCACTGCGCCAGTCTGGAGGCAAGAATAAGCGAAAGTTCAAGGGCGATTTGAAGGGTGATGCTGGGGTTTTAGAGATGAATGATTATGATGTTGTGTCGTTGCATATTCCGTATGGGCCTGGTTGGAACGCTAGGAGGATCGAGAAATTGGTTTATCAAACGGTGAGCTGAGCTTTGTGTTCATTTATGCGTCGATGCTGATGGAGCTTTGGTAATAGGACCTTGGAATGAACTCTACGTTCAACCCCAAGAATAAGGGTCGTCGTCTGCATCGTCACCCTGCGTTCTTTGGTACCATCGAAGAATGTGTGGAAGACTGCTGTGAGGTACGTGTGCCCGTTAGCTAAATCAGCGCATACCTCATCTAATACCACCTTTAGAACTGCCCTGAACCAATTGACGAAGACGAGCGCACACTCCAGAAAGAAGAGGATGAAAAGTACATACGTGGCCGTGTGTATTTCATGCAAGAAAATCCAGGCAGTCAAACTCTTTCCGGGAGCTTCAATCCAATAGACGAAGGCGAATGGTCTGAGCAGACATACATCAAACCAATCCAGAAACTTTTCTCGGCTATCGCTGCGCATGATGTGGCCCGAGTGCGGAACTTACTCGATGAAAGCAAAGCCAGTAACCCTCCTACCATTGATTTGAACAATCGTGATCATGTTGGACGTACGGCGCTCCATGTGGCGATCTTGATTAAGGATACAGACATTGCCAAGGTGCTTGTGGAGGAAGGGTGTAGGATGATTTCGAGACTCGTTGATGGACGGACAGCGTTGCATTTGGCGGCGCAGTATGGGATGGATGCGCTGATCGAGAGAATGTTTGAAAAGAGCAAGGCGAACAAGGAGGAGGATGAGAAGGAGAGAGAGAAGAAGGGTGAAGCTGGTAGCGAGGATGAGGAGATGAAGGATGGGAATGATGTGGCTGGGCCGCCAGATACGACTACGGATGTAGGGCGTCCGTCGTCTGAGGATGATTGGAGCTCGGATGATCACGATGGGAAGGGCGAGGATGATTCTATGGACGTGGATGATGGAGGAGATAGTGCATCTGGTTCGGATTCTGACGAGGACGACTACGATGACTGTGACGATGAATCCACTGACAAGAAAGAGAAAGAGAAAGAGAAGGAGAAAGAAGACACACGACCTGATGGCGAAGTTCCCGAAGACGAAGACGAGCCTGATGTACTTGATGTGAATGCCGGCGACTGGGACCAAGGTCTCACGCCCCTCTGTTATGCCGTCCTCTACTCTACACGCTCCACCGTGGAAATCCTGCTAAAAAACGGTGCCGACCCGAACAAACCTGCAATTCCATCCACCACATCTTGGGAAGCCACTAAGCACATCCTCCCACTCTTCCTTACCCTTGTGCGCCCAGATGAAGATGTCGGCGCTGATGTTGCCGAATGCCTCATCGAGGGCGGTGCCACTTCTTCTACAGCAGATTCGGATCTGATTACGGTACTACATCGCGCGGTGGTTGCGCCGAATGCGAAGATTTTGGACGTATTGTTGAGGAAGGATCCTGGGGCGAAGAAGGCGCTGAACTTCCCGACGATGAACAATGGATCATCAAAGTTCCCAGTTGTGTCTGCTCTTGCAAAGGGCGCGCATGCGTCATTATTGACGTTGTTGGCGTATGGGGCAAAGATCAACCCTGAGGGGGCTGATGTTACAATGGCCAAGGCTGTCAGGTTCGTCCCTCAAGCTTCTTTTCCTGCCCTTGTTGATGGTGCGTGACATGCAGTGGTAAGACTGACTCACGCCTTTGGGGTTATGGTAATATCGAGGACTATTCTGCCTTAATATTCCGTCCTTTCGAGACGGCTTTGGCCCATGGGGATTACATTGTCGATGTTCTTCTCGAGATTGGCGCGGAAGTGAATATCGAGACGCACTATTCGCGAGAAAGGTGGACTAGACAAGAAGACAAGAAGACAATTCGTGATTGGGTTGTCAATGCCCTCGAGGTTGACTTGCCGACACACCTCAAGAGTGCCCAGAAGCAATACGAAGAGTTGGCTGGAAAATGCGAGAAAGTGGGGACGTACACCCCTCCAGAGAAGATCACGACCTGGAAGGAGTACCTCGATGACTACTTTGAACGATATGCGATTGCGTCGAATGACATGAAGCAGAATTTAGTGCAGAAGAAGCGTCAGAAACAGCAATTGGAGTCGCTTGAAGGGACCAAGGAGCTGTTGCAGCATGTTCGTGTGGCACTGGAGGCAATGGGTGCGAAGACCTGGGAGGAGATATATGGGGCTTCTGAAGAGGGACGCGCGCCGAAGGGACACGGGCTACTTGGCCTGGCCTTAGACTGTGCAGTTGATTTCCCGGAGCAACCAAAACCGAGGTATAAGATTGTATCCAAGAACTGGCGCATAGAGTGGGTACAGCAAGACGTGTCGGAGCGCTATGATGAATTGTTCGAGGCGGCATTCAAAGGTGACAATGCGAAAATCGAGAAGCTTTGCGGTATCAGGGAGTCGTCAGATGCGGATGCCGTGCCAGTGCACATCGCGGTTGAGCACGTCCAACAAGATAATCATAACACAGGAACTGGTGAGTTCTCAACGTTTTAACAGTTACCCAGAGGTATTGACATGACCTTTAGGTTTGACCCCGTTGTATGCGGCCATCGCTGGAGGGAAGTGGAACACCGTCAAACTCATCATGCGCATTGCTGCTACTCAGTATCACGAAGATGGTGATAAAGACGAAGACGATCTCAGGGCCATGCACTTTGATCTGGGTATGTATTTCTTGCGTAGCCTACGGTGCCCTCAATAACATCAGTTTTCCAGATGTCGAGGACGAGGACGCACAAATGGATGAGAATGGGGGCGATAGCGATATGGATGGTAGCGACTACTCCGATGAAACAATTGACGCCCAGGAACGCCAGAGGAAGTTTATCGATATTGCCGGGAAAATCTCCGTCCGAAGCGACGTTCATCCTGCCAAATATCTCAAAGCGCCGATTTTATATCATTCCGACGGCGAAATTTGTAGCGTGATGCCGCTGGAGAAGGCTATCAAGGATAATAACTTCGAGGCTTTCGTTCACATCTTCAATATCCAGCAATCAATTTCAAAGAAGAAGTCCTCCGACAATGATAGTATCCTCAGATCAATCCTCGAGATCGATAACCCGAAAATCCTCGATGAGTTTATCCGCCACACTGGCGTCGGTATCGATATCGACACCGCTCGCCAGACCTCTGGCGAAGACCACCCCATAGTGCTCAACGACAAGAACCGACTCTACCTTGGGCTGAATATCCGTGGCAAAAAACGCGCAGATCTCGCACGTAGGGGCGATCCAAATGCTTACGATTACGACAAGAAGCACGTACCTCTTGTCTGGAAAGCTGTCCACGCTGGTGCCAAATCGATCGCTGATTACCTTGCGTCCGAGAAACCGCTCGCCGCGTACAAGCATTTCGCCACTAACGGAGATAGTGATATTGCAGAGTGGTTGCGACACTCGAAGAGCCTCGAAAGTTCGTTGAATGAGTGGCTCGGATGGAGTATTAGTCCGCTTGGTGAGAGTCCGTTGTCGATGGCGCTGCTGGGAAGCAAGAAGGATATGTTACCTCTGTTGTTCACGAAATCTGCGAAACTTATGAAGTCTGCTTTGAACACGAAGTGAGTTCTGTGCTAATTTTCTAGGGGCTATATTGATGTTTCTTTTACCAGAATCAAGTTTTTAAACTTCAGCCCAATGCTTGTTGCTGCTCCGGCTTGTACAGAGAAAGAGATTTTCGACTTCTTGTTGAAGCGGGGTGCATCTCCTTTGGAGACCGATACACCCAGAGGGTGAGTGTTTTTGTTCATGTTTTTAGCACATGCCTAAGGGATACGAAACAGGTATAACATTTATCACTGGCTCTGTTGCAAGAATAAGGGTGAAGTCCTCGAATACTTGCTCGAGCGGCTTCCTCGTGATGTCAGCGAGGAACTCCTGGCACAAAGGTCGAAAAAGAAGCTCAACACGGTTCGTTATACAGCATATATACTACCCCGTCACGGCTAACGTTGTCATCCTAGCCACTCCAAATCGCGGTCAAAGGAGGGTACATACGCCTTGTCAAAGCTATCGTCAACTTTACACAAAACGGCCTTCTCGATTTCGACGCTCATGGATTCACACCATTGCACAATGCTATCCAGCGTAGCTATAAGGCCGTCGTTGATGAAATACTCAAGGTCATCCCTCAAGAGGGCTTGTATCTCGAGAATGGCGTTGGCAAGACACCCTACGAGGACGCGCAGAAACGTGCCATGAAGCCCATCACAGACAGCGTGCGTCTCCACGACCCAACTTTTCTCAGGGAAAGCAACTATATCAGCGTACGATTTGACGTCGAAGCACGGGAGAAAGAGATTCAGAGTGTCATTGAAACCACCAATCGGCTTGTCAAGAACGGTACACTCGAAAAGGGCTCAAAGTTGGCCAACGCGTTTGAGAAGTTCGTCTCAGCTACAGAAGGGCGGTTGGCTAAAGATAAAGCCAAAGCTGCCAAAGAGGCTAAGGTCGAGGAGGCGCAGAATGAGGAGGATAAGGACCCGAGGGATAACAGGGCTGTTGTTCCAACGTTCGAGGCGATCGCGAAAGCTGTCAAGGGGAACGAGGCGAAGAGGACGCTGATTCATTTGAAGGATGTTCAGTTGTCAGTCGCGACAGACTTGGAGCAGGTAGCGCACAAGGATGACGGTAGTGACGTCTTTCGTCCTAGAGACGAGCTTGAGGACGAGGAGGATGAGGAGACGAAGGAGATGGAGAAGGGTTATATATTCAACGAGATCTTTGTCAGACCCGATGATTGGTAGTCGAGTTTCAGGAGTTCACTTTATGGGCATTATGTTGTACACTTGATCTACATGATGGATTGTCATGGCTTTCAACTGGTATACGAGTGTGAAAACTAGCGGGCGTTGTGGTACATACACTTCGAGTTAAGCAAACCATTTTCTTGCCGTTATCCCATCACTACATCCATCTCTGTGACACCATCATCTGTTTTCAAAGGTATACGAGTGTGAAAACTAGCGGGCGTTGTGGTACATACACTTCGAGTTAAGCAAACCATTTTCTTGCCGTTATCCCATCACTACATCCATCTCTGTGACACCATCATCTGTTTTCAAAGAGAACACCTCTGCACCAGATGCAAGTGAATCTATTAGGAGCGCAAGTCGCCCAGGCCCCAGATTAGGCTCCTAAAGACACATAACATGAGCAGAAAATTCTCCCAGGAGCGCGAAGCCCACACCTTTCGTATTTCCTCAAGATCATCCCGGAAACCATCAGCAACTGAAGACATCCAAAACTTTCTAAACTTCTCCTTCAGCTGTTTTTCCTTCTCTTCAGCGTTGGGGTCATCCCGTGATGGTAGAAATGAAGGGATTTCGGCAGGGGGAGGGGAGGGCGATGGTGACCGGCGTAGCTTGGCTGATTTTTGTGGTGCTGCTGGCTTGACCGCTGTTGCTCGCGATGTAGAGGGAGGTATTGAGGCCTCGCTTTCACTTGAGCTAGAATCCGAAGACTCTGAATCTGATTCAGACTCTGACGATTCCTCGACAGGTTTGGTGACTTTTGTGACTGTCCGGATTATTTTTGACGGTGATTCATCCTCAGATGACGACGAATCGGAGCTCGAGGAGGAGCTGGAAGACGATGCGGCACGTCTTTTACGCTTCCTCGTTCGTTTCCTAGCTGCAGGTTTCGCTGCCTTGGCCGGAGGCATTGGTGTTTATGGCCGCCGATTTACGAAAATGAGCCTGGCTAAGGTTATCATACTTGACCCTAACATTGGGTTAGGGTCTCGTGACCACAATTTTCTCGTCAATTCGCGATAAGGTCCCGTTGTGATTATCTACTACCACCATGTCAAGCAAAGTCGTTGGTATTCTTGGTGCGCGTAAGTGGTCTCTCATCACAGGCCATTGCGCCCTAACCATCAAAACCACAGACTTCTCTCGTCGATTAATAGGATCATGTCCAATATTTTCAAATAGGGGGCGGGCAACTCGGTCGGATGCTTGGTGCATCAGCTTCACTACTGAATATTAAAGTCGTCATTCTTGACTCAGGGGAACATGCGCCGGCCAAACAGATTCTTGCACCCACTGGACCTCACCTATCCCACATCGACGGTTCATTCGCCGACCCTGCCAAAATTCGCGAGCTCGCAACAAAAGTCGATATCTTGACAGTCGAGATCGAGCATGTCGACGCAGACGCTCTCGCGGAAATCCAAAAGTCTACAAATATTGAAATCCATCCCAACCCTTCAACAATCAAGATCATACAGGATAAGTTCAAGCAGAAGGAACATCTATCTGCTTATGGCTCTCCTGTCTCGCAGTACGCCGGCGTCGAAAGTACACCTCAATCTCTTTATGCTGCTGGTGAAAAACTCGGGTATCCATTGATGCTCAAGAGCAGGACATTGGCGTACGATGGTCGAGGAAACTTTGTGGTACGAGATGCTGCGCAAGTGGAAGAGGCAATTGTTGCTCTCGGAGGGCGGCCTCTTTATGCCGAGAAGTGGGTGCCCTTCGTCAAAGAGATTGCAGTCATGGTCGTACGCACAACAGCTGGAGAAGTTGTCTCGTATCCTGTGGTTGAAACTGTCCACAAGGATAACATCTGTCATCTTGTCTTCGCTCCTCTCAGAAGTAGAGACGCGAGTTTAGAAAGCCGGGCGCGAAAGGTGGCAGAGGAAGCTATCAAATCTCTACCAGGTGCGGGTATCTTCGGCGTTGAGATGTTCTTGATGGAGACTGGTTCGTGAATTTGCCTTCTCCTACGCACCCGCAATTTATCGCCTTTCCCGTAGGTGATATTTATATTAATGAAATTGCTCCTCGCCCGCACAACTCTGGCCACTATACGATTGAGGCCTGTGAGACCTCTCAATATGAAAACCACCTTCGCGCTATCCTTTCCCTTCCTTTGGGTTCCACGACGTTGAAGGTACCATCATCTGTCATGCTCAACCTCATTGGCCACTCGTCGTCAATGAAAGAAATCGAAGACACACTGCGGGTTGCACTAGCCACCCCGGGCACTGCCGTTCACCTCTACGGCAAGAGCGAGTGTCGTAAAGGGCGCAAAATGGGCCACATCACCGTTGTCGCAAATTCAGATGCCGAACTTCGCACTCGGCTACGACCCCTCCTTCAATCCCTACCTTCGTCCACTGCAGAGGAGATCGAGACTTACGCACCAGAACCTCAGGAACCTGGTTCTGGCTTCTCGAGCCGCAATCCGCTCGTTGGGATCATTATGGGATCTGACTCGGATTTACCTGTGATGTTACCCGCAGCGAGGATCCTTGATCAGTTTAATGTGCCTTATGAACTTACGATCGTTTCTGCGCATCGCACGCCCGATAGGCTTGTTGAGTATGCGCGGTCTGCGGCTACTAGGGGTTTGAGGACGATTATTGCTGGAGCTGGTGGGGCAGCACATCTTCCTGGTATGGTCGCTGCGATGACGCCCTTGCCAGTTATTGGTGTTCCTGTGAAGGGAAGCACGTTGGACGGTGTGGATTCACTACACAGTATTGTTCAGATGCCGGTATGTTGTTAACATTGTGCCGAAATTGGCGTTATTGATCTTTGTTGTTTTCTAGCGAGGGATTCCAGTTGCAACTGTTGCTATTAATAATGGTGTTAACGCGGGTCTCTTGGCAGTGAGGATCTTGTCCGCCGCTGTTCCATCTTTGATCGGCGCTATGAGTAACTATATGAAGAATATGGAAGAAGAGGTGCTTGGGAAAGTGGAGAAGTTGGAAGAGGTTGGATGGGAAAAGTATCAGGTGAAGCGAACGTAACGTGCGATAACTTATCCTGTATTTCACTATTTCAGGTGGAGCTCTCCAAGAGAGTCTCGCCAAAATGTGTGGCTTGGTGAAAGGCTTCGGCGGAATTACGAAACTGCTGCCCACCGTAGTGGCATCACTTAAGAACGCAGTACGAACAGCTGACCGACTCCTTCAACATGATGGTGTGGTACGACACAACTGCACTTGAGCACGCTACATGATGAAAACAAGGGACGTAAGGTAGACTCGCGCCGCTCGATGTCAGGAAGTAAACCCGCGGCCCGAATAACTTGAGTCTTGTGAAATCACGGTCACGGTTCCTGGCGCGAAAATGGGCTGACGCACAGGACATTCAAAATCGCGTGCAGGCGGGGGACTTTGGGGATGCTTCTCTTACCTGTCAAGGGTTTTTTCCGAGCCAATGGGGAGGGGTCCCAGTTGTCAGTTCGGTTGATTTGTATTTGATAGGTTATTGCTTATGCAGACCGTGTGAGGTATCGGGGGAATGTCCGGCACATCAAAGCAGTGAAGCCACTCGGAGGCATAATGATTAAATTGGCAGCGGGACGTAGGGTGTTGGGTGCTGGGTGTTGGACGGGAGCCTGAGGGCCGGGCGGCTGGTTGTTGCTAGCACTGCCGTTGACAAAGGTGCTAACTTCGGGGAAATATATGATATATTCACAGGAAATGGTCCATGCGTTTGTAGTATGCTATTTACTTGAGAGAAACTCTCGTCTGGTACCATTGGAGTTTTGATATTTTAGTTCTTAGTGTTGTATTTCATTGGAATTTTTTCATACTACGCCCGCTTCACTTTGAGCTATCTGGTATAGTACTATTTAGTGGAACGCGGTTTCCAGGCTCGTAGTGGCCGTGAAGGCTCTAATACTTGACCTCAACACTATCGGTAGATCAGAACGGCTCCTATTTTTGCTTTGTTTACACAGGTAAATGACAGACGGATGTGGACAGCGGGGACAAACAATACTTCTGGATCTTTCAGCTGACTCGCGTTGCGACTTCTTCTAAGTCACGACTTCACTGGATCATCCTCGGTTCCACTATTCTGGGAAGTTTTTAAGTTAGTTCTCTGCGTGGTTGATGCTTTCTACTGGGATGGCAACTTCTATAGCGGTTCAACTTTTGGAGTTCTATCATTTGAGGGTTTCTTCTTTCTGCCGAGGAATAACGAGGTCTGACCGTCTAACCTGTGCATCGTTCCACTCTCCTGGATGTGCAAGCGGCTGGCCGGAAGAGCAGGTCAAGCTGCGGCCCGCATATATCCCGATCTTGCTCGTCACTTGAAGATTCTGGTTGATGATACGATGGCGACGAGTATGAGGGTGGCTTAACCATGATTCTGATCATCTGTCTTCGATCTCACACATCAACTCTTGGCTGACAACTGACGCCCTCCAATTTGCTCTAATGAGTGACGAGGCACGCTATTCTTACAGTATTTTGCTGGGCTCTAGTTTAAATTGTGTCGAACACGCAAGGTGGTCCAGACAGGTACCGACAAGTGTCTTTTGTTGCGAGAATAGAATCAAACCCCTCACCAATTCGCATGGTCATCTAGCATGGGCTTCCCGCAGAAGTCTAATTTTTCCGTGATTCTCCAGTGGCAGAGCAAGCTCTGTTCACATGACACAATTATACTGAGAACAGCTGTCATTGTTGGGGAAGTATCTATTTTCGATAGCGATTGTCGATTACAATCAAGTCTGTCCATGCGTAGGGGTGCTGGCTGTCGGTTGCGCACGATGGATCCTTGGGTAGGACCGTCAAGGACCGGACGGACCGCTTGGTTATTTCGTGAGGAAGCCCGTCTCATCGGCTGGTGCAGCTGGCGTCCAGAAGCTGTCAATGACAATATTTCAGTGAATTAAGCTGGCCGAAGGTTAGCCGATTGCGGCTTTGTTTCGATTTTCTGGCTTTGGATATTGACTACGTGGAAGAATATATAAGAGGGGCGATGGTGCTGGTAGTCAAACCAGAACTCATCTACTGTTTTCGAGCTCAAACCCGCCTTTCAATCGTTGAATCATGAGGTTCTTCGCTTCTGTCGTTGCTTTCGCTGCTATCCAAGTCGCCTCGGTAAATACGGTTCAAGACTAGTTTGCGAGGATCTTGCTGATTATCCTTTCATGATAGGCCGGTCTCATTCAAAAGCGTGCATCGGTCAGCGATGTCGCTAGCGTTGGGTATGCAACACTCAACGGAGGGTATGTTCTTGACAAAAATTTTGTGCGCATCACTGACGTCATTTCAGAACTACTGGCGGCTCCGGTGGAACTCAGACCACTGTTACCACTCTTGATGCCCTCACCTCAGCTGTTACTGGTAGTGCAAAGAAGATTGTTATCGTCTCTGGTATGTCTTCTATCGATCGGCCTCTGATTATTTTGCTCAAGTTTCGCAGGTGTGATTACTGGTAGCGCCGTCGTCAAGGTTGGCTCCAACACCTCAGTTATTGGAAAGTCTGGTTCCGGTGGGCGCTCTTCAGATATACTATCCGTTAATGATACTCATTTCTATCCCCAGCCCTCAACGGTATTGGTCTCCGCGTACTTGACGAAAGCAATGTCATCATCCGTAATGTCAAGATTTCCAAAGTCTTGGCTTCGGTTGGTGATGCTCTCGGTATTCAGGCCGCCCACCAAGTTTGGGTCGACCACGTTGACCTCTCTAGTGACAGGGACCACGACAAAGATTTGTAAATGCAACCCCTTCACCACCATTTGCGTTCGCACTGAATACCCTATCTTAGCTACGATGGTCTCCTTGACATCACTCACGGATGCACCGGTGTCACCGTCACCAGCAGCAAGCTCTACACTCACTGGAAGGCTTCCCTCGTTGGCCACTCTGACAACAACGGTGCCGAGGATACACCCATAACTGTCACTTACGCTAACAACTACTGGAACAACCTGAACTCTCGCACTCCTTCCTTCCGCTTCGGTCACGGTCACATTTACAACAACGTGTTCGACAACAACAATGACGGTATTAACACTCGTGATGGTGCCCAGCTCCTCGTTGAAAACAATGTCTGGACTGGTAAGTGCTGTTTTCCGTGAGGAGTAAGCTTTCGCTTAGAGAAACCCCTTTTTTAGGTACTGACAAGCCCCTCTACTCCACTGACGGTGGCTTTGCTGTTGCTCGTGGCAATGACTTCGGTGGCGCCGCCAACTCTGCACCCACAGGCACCTTCACCACTGCTCCCTACTCCTACAGCCTTACCCCCGTTGCTAGCGTTCGCTCCTCTGTTGTCAGCAGTGCTGGCCAGACCTTGAGCCTCTAGAACGTTGATTATTATACAAACTTTCCGAGTTCTTTTCAGACTGTGTAAATAGCGTTCTCTTTAGCAGAATTTCAGTTATTTTTCTCCTTTGTGTTCACGTGGATACAACTCCAAAGAAGCCGTAAATAAGAAAGCGGCAGGAAGTTCAAGGCGTGAGAGAGTTGGCATGTGTTCCCTTCCCTTATCCTTCTTCGGGTCAACGATGGTGCAGCTCCGAGCGTCTCTTTCATTTTCAACCTGATCCCCCACGATTCATTACTCTGGTTTATGACCTGAAAGCCACATATTCACGGGTTGGACTACTTGGCATGAGATTGCTGGAGGACTTTGTAACACTGCCACCAGATATATCGGGTGTGGATGGATCTGGACAGGGGTATCCCTTGTACATCACTGCAAAGAGGTATTATGTGAAGGAGTTGGAGGACGTTGAGGGGGATCCGGATGCTGTATCCATTCTGGCCTTGCATTCGACTAGCTTTCATATGGAAACCTGGGAGCCGACGTTAGAAGTCTTGTTTGGACTTCTGGTCAAGAATGGGACGGGAAAGGTGAAAGTCCGTGAGGTATGGGCTGTGGACTGCCCAAATCATGGGCATGCAGGGGTATTGAACAGAGAAATATTGAAAAGGGGTGGATCTGCGATAGTTCGTAAGTGGTATCCCTCTGTCATGCAAATGACGCTAATCAATGATCTAGCTGGCTGTGAGCACTACGCCACCGCGGTACACCGGTTTTTGGTGAACGCGCCGAGAGCACTTGGCGTGGACTTTAGTAAGAGGAGATTTGTCGGATTAGGACATTCGCTGGGCGCGAATTCAATGTGAGTTTCCCTGCATCACCGGGGAGTGCGTTGGTTGACATCACGTTCCTAGATTGCTTCTGCAGATGCTAGAACCTGTGTTTACGTTTATATCGCTTATCATCGTCGAACCCATGCTGAGTCCTGGTGGTGAACGTCATCTGGCGAAGCTGAGGGTTCAACTTGTCGATGGTGCGAAACGGAGGACTCGGGAATGGCCAGACCGCGAAACTGCGTTTTCATCTTTCAAGTCGAATCCGCGTACGGCGAACTGGGACGAGAGTGTTCTCAGGGCTTTCGTGGTTCGTTATAGTGTATTGTCGAATAAGAGAGTAACCAATTCTTTGCCAGAAACACGCCATCGCACCAACTTCATCCAACGCGGTCGGCTTAGCCTGTATGCATGAACAGGAGGTGGTACGTGATCCTCATGTGCTTCTCTACCAGCACTTATCCAAGATTAGGCAATGTATCTGGATGTTGAGGGAGCTACCAAACCTGTTGAAGAGCTGACCAGGTTGTGTTCTCTCCTTCCAGTTCACCTTGTTCTCGGTTTGCACAAGGACTTCATGTACGTACGGGACACTTCCTTCCAGTGGGACTTTGGCGACTTTCGAATCATCTAGCCCACAAAATGTTCATGAAGATCTGCTCGATCCAGCATCTGGTCGGAAATATGCCTCTGTGACGGAAATACCAGACGTCGGCCACTTAGTCTGTGGTTTTGTCTCTTTTCCTTTGGATCATGCTTAAATTTGATCAGATACCTCAACGGATCCCGAACAAGTTAGGGGCTCTGATTTATGAATTGCTGACGTTCATTATGGAACGACCTGCGAAGCTTTGATGATGGGGTCCATAATTAGCTTATCTTAGGGGTACCGCTGTATATAATTCTGCACTCTGTATTGCATTTGTGTATACAGTCGAGTCCCTCTTAACTGATAGCTCTCATAACTAATAATTTCCTTAACTGATAGGTTTATATGTATTTCTCATAAGTAATAGTGGTCAAAACTGATAGCTGGAGAGCGTGACGGAGGCCTATCAGTTAAGAGGGACTCGACTGTACCACATGTCAGTCAGCCACCCTGTGCACGGATATTGCCGCGGCGAAACGCGACCGAACGGATAGGTAATTAGTATGATCTTGAATGTTCCCGAAGTCTGTTTGGTGCTGATGACGCGTTGTGTTTATTTGTGTAATTTCCAGATATAGCATCCAAATTCTTGCCCCGGGACCAATACAACCTCAACGCACCTTACATGCGTCTTAATCACCACCCGGAGTCCACACTTACCACCACCATGCCCCAACCCTTAGAGTCTGCTGCGTGCGACGACAGCGACAATATTGCCAAGTCCATTCAATCTATCGAAGGCAAGCGTAGAGTCCTTGTCAGGTCCATCAAAGACCCAATCCACGATTACAGTGGGTCCCATCTTTTCCGGATTGTTGAGCCTGAGGCTGATATCATCATTCATTAGTCCCCGTCTACACACTGCTTTCCAGGTTCATCGACACGTACGAGCCTGATATGACTTCTACGCTTCGCTTGACTTAATATATGCGTTCTAGCCGGCAACTCCAACGACTTCGCGACGTCAAGCAGCTCGGAACGTCTTCTTTCGTCTGGCCCGGCGCTTCTCATAGCAGGTTCGAACATAGCTTAGGTATGGGTGCTTAGTCAGCCTCCATATATGCGCATATACTCACGATGTCGCCATCTTTCCGTTAGGCGTCGCGTGCCTGTCCCGACTTCTCGCCTCACACCTTCAGAGAAATCAGCCTGACCTCGGTATTACGGACCGAGACGTCGACTGCGTCGAGGTCGCTGGCCTGTGTCATGACCTCGGGCATGGACCTTGGAGCCACGTGTGGGATGGCATGTTTATGCCGAGAGCAATGTGAGTGCTGTCATCAAATGTCTGTCTGGACGATGATTCTCAGGGACGGTCAATTGCCGCACCCCCATTTAGGCCGGGCAAGAAATGGCGACATGAGGAGGGCTCGGAACTCATGTTAGATTTTATGGTTTCCGAGTATGAAATACCCATTTCAGAAAGGGATCAACGATTCATCAAAGCTCTGATCGCTGGTGAGCCATCCAAATGCAGGTAAGTCTATTTTAAGCTTTTCCGAACACTACTCAGAGTCTCCGCAGTCCCGATGAGAAAAAGTTTCTCTTTGATATTGTCGCGAATAAGCGAAATGGACTGGATGTTGACAAGTAAGATTTTTTTGTGGACAATTTCGAATTCTCATACGGCAACAGGTTTGACTACATTCAACGGGATTCTCAAATGATCGGAGAGCCTATCCGTATCGATTCCAATCGGCAAGTGTTTTCGATCCGCCTGTTCATTAGGACGTGCCTCATCCGCTGAAACAGTATTGTCAACTCTGCCCGTGTTATCGACGAACAAATCTGCTATGATATCAAGGATGCAAATCAGTTGTATGAGATTTGCGCGACACGCTTCAAACTCCACAAGATGATCTATAACCACAAAGCAGGTATTTCATTCTCCTTTCTGTTGGTCCTGGAATACTACTGATTGTTCTAAATAGCCAAAGCTATTGAATACATGATTGTCGATGCCCTTCTCGCGGCAGAATCACACTTGCATATTACTGAATGCGTCTTCGATCCCAACAAGTTCATACATCTCAATGATCACCTCTTGGGGCGTATTGAATCGTCTTCCGCACCTGTAAGTAATTTTTTTTGAATATCTAGTTTTACTGAAGCAGCACTTAGGAGCTGGAAAGGTCTCGGTCTATTGTGCGACGAATACGGGACCGCGATCTCTACAAACGGGTCGACTGGAAGGTCATCGAGTGGCCTTTTAGGCGGCTATTCAAAGAGAACGTCACGGGGAAGAAGATCGTTGAAGAAGTCAAAAGATTGGCCACACGCGACTCCCCGTCCGAAACCCTCCCAGATCTTGAGGACGATGATGTGATCGTGGATTTCTCGACCATGCATTATGGTATGGGTGAAGAGAACCCACTGAAATATGTCAAGTTCTATTCCAAACGAACCCCGACCAGTATGCATTTAATCTCACATCTTGCTCCCCTCTCATGACTAGTATCTAGGTTGCAGAAACGCTGAGAAGGGTGATTATTCCACTCTTCAGCCCGACTGCTTCGCAGAGGTTCTCCTCCAAGTTTATACCAAGAAGCCAGAATATTGGGGTCGAGTTCAAGCTGGTTACCGGGAAATCCTTGATTCCCTGAATACGATATTTTCGTCGAATGGTGGTGTTGCTATTGATGCGATCACCCCTCCTATCACCGAACCGCCATCGACTCCTCGTGCTCCGACTGCAAGTCTTGAAAATAAGGGCTCAGCCAATGCAAGGACTTCAGCGACGCCGTTCTCGAACAACAGCTTCACGACCGTTCCCCCCGGTTACATGCCCAGCAGTCCAACTCGCAACGGAAGGAAGAGGTCCAGGAACAGGAGCGAGAGTCCGACAAGGAAGCGACTTCGACGCTGAACGTTATATTCCCATGTCTCATCACTGGAGTCATACCCATTGCAACCATTGCACATACCATTTTAGCTTCATTCAATAGTACTGTCATATTGCCCATCGCCGTAATTAACTACATTCTTGCTGCATTCAAATTCGATCGCGTAGGCATATCCTAGACTGGCCGGTTGACAGCGCGAAGCCAGGGCCTAGCACCAAAAACACCGCGCTAGTGCTAGTGGATTCCAGATCTCGTCTTCATCCCTCCAAGAAAGCCGGCATTCCCGTTGTCTCGGACTGCACCTGATGTGCTCGTGCTGCACAGTGTATACTATTGGCGGTTGGTAGTTCGGATGGGTTGTCAGTTCGGATGGTCACATCATGTCACGAGAGCTCAGCGAGAGTGACAGAGCGTGATTTCGAGGCTCATCAACGCTCTCTTCATTCGCACATCCTCTTGCTGAAACAATGCGCGCACAATGATTTTTTTTAATAAACATAGAATTGTCTAAGTTTTTTTGGAAATTTTAGTTGAGTACTACGCACGGTACAAATGTTCGTCCGAACTGACAACCCATCCGAACTACCAACCACCAATAGTATATAAGAATGGCCGCGAAACCAGAGAGGCAAGGAAACGAACAGGTTTCAATTTACGTAACCGACATCAATAACTTACCTGCAGCTGTGGCAGCGGTCTTCTGTTGACAGAATTGCTGTTCGGTAGGCTCCCAGTAGCACGATCAACTGTAATCAGCTGTTCATCCACTCATTGTCTAATACGGATCATCGGCATGAGTTCGGATAAGCTACGACACACATCTGCCTGAGTGATCCACGCGACGGACAAGGGCTCCGCTCGAGATTAGTACAGATAGGAATCTGATTGACAGTTTAAGCTGATACTCAGATGCGTGGGTCCCTACTGGCACATAATGCATGATGATGGCTCAACCATTCAAGCCCCCCAGGTCAATTAAGTATATCATACTCCCACGAGTCCCTCTTCAAATTCTTGTAAAAGCGACCTGGCCTTTTCATCCCTGATCCGGATGTTGCATTTATATGGCTTGGGGTGACTAAATGGGCGGCTTAAGGTGAAGAGGGAAACTAGTATGCGGAAACGTGGCAACGAACCTTACTAGGCCAGACTTAAGGTCAGTGGAAGGTATAATCTCCTCTCCCTTCGCGTCCTTGACTTTCTCTATCCTGAAGAGAGAAAGAATCGTTGCGGCAGCGATCCAAAGGTTACCATCGGCGAGGTAACGACCTGGGCACACTCTGACATGCTATTCATGATAGATTCTCTGATCAAAGAGATCAGCTCACCTTCTGCCAAAACCAAACTGGAAGGCAGGGAAAGGTTCCTCATTCCCCCCTTCGGTCTTTGGTCGGTACCTGGAGGGATTGAAGGAATCGGCGTCATGGTAAAATGCTTCATCTCGCGAGATGCTCCTATTGACAAGTTTCAACCTATTGTGTTAATGGGCTCTTGAGCAGAGTCATACCATCCGTTGGCGAATACAATTGTGCCTTTTGGGATAAACATGCCTTTGTAAATATCGTCGCATAGCGCACGATGTGGTATTCCTATCGCGATATTATCAGCCTGGGTGGGACTGAACAGACGAGGACGCTACGCACCAAGTGGACCCCCGGGCAGCCACCTGTTGAGCTGGTAAGAGAGAGGCTGTACACAAATTGGCAGTAAGAATTACCGATATGTCTCTTGGACAATACACTCGATATACGGCAGAGCGCTCCGATCCCCAAGTTCCGGCAAGCGAGAACCAAGCAGCAAATTATCGAGCTCTTCCTGGGCCTTCTCTTGACATTCAGGGTGAAGCACCATCGCGAGAATGAAGATTGATAGTGTGGCCCATATCTTCCAGAATGCATAGAGTCAAGTCAATATATCATATTTGAAGTTCCGCTATTACTTTTCAGCTGTGATACCCACCGTGTCTGACCCCCCACTGAATATCGCAGCAGCAGCTCCTTTTATATCTTCGTAATCTGACTCAATGGCCTTGTCCTTATCATCTTGTTGAAGACGCTCTAAATGATATGATAAAAATGACGGTTTAGCCCTTCCTTCGGACTACGTATGTGTCAACCCCAACGTATACCAGAGTACAGGATGGTTGGCGGCTCACCATTTGTTGTTGAACCTGTACAAACGGGTAGTCCCAGAGCCTTCGGATGGAAGGGTAGAATCCCCGAGCACGGTAAGCGAAAAAAGTTCCTGGGAACCAAGAAGGGAAATGTTGCACTTCGCACTCGATATCAGTTTCTAGAAGATAATCCTATACAGCCCATTACTCACAAACTGGGAAAAGATCAACCGGTGTACTTCCGGGGGGACCACATAACGTGAAAGCTTCGCCATTCTTTTGTGCAAGGTCGGCATAGTTTGGATCGTTTTCGGAATACATATCGTGACCGAAAGCAATTCGAACAACGACAGATGCGCCGAACCTAGGAAGTGTGATGTCTCAGAGTAAACCAATAGACAGCATCATAAGCATTGACTGACCCCCGTAGAACGTCTTCCCTATCTTCTTTTCCCCGAGCTAAGTTAAGCGCTAATTGTCTCGCTTGTGTGGTTTGCAGATCTTTGTACTCCTCGGCTTTTCTCTGATTGAAATACTCCTTGAAAAGGCGTCGTTGCTTCTGGAATGCTTTACCGTAGTGCTGAAAGGCTAATCCGGCGCCCCATCCCATCCTACAAATCTCTATCCGTCAGAAGATCCAGTTGTAGAGAGGTGAATAGGTGGGTCACAAATTGAAAATTGGGAAATCAGGCCTGTCACTGTAATTCCCACTCCTCTTCTCGAGGAGATCAGTTGCGGCCTCTGCTGAACTAAGCACGACAATCGAACGATTGAGAACGCGAAGATAGATCACATCTCCTGAAGTGAAAGACTGGGTGGTAAGGATGCAGACTATACGGGAAAAAATCCTGTACGAACCGTAGGTCTTTGCCCATTCGGCGTATTGGAGTTCCGGATTTTCAGAAGGGATGTATCTCAGATGACCAAGGATAGGGTCGGCCGGTGGGCTAGGAGGTAAGGGCACTTGAACAGCCCTTCTACGTCGGAAGAAAACTACACAGACGAGAGTGATTAAGAATGAAAAGGCGGTCAGGGTTCCCATGGCCCGCGCTCCGGTTCCCGGTCAGGTATTGTTGGGGGATGGGAAATTCCCAGAGGTTCGTGTAGATGGTCATATATATAAGTGCCATTGGCCTCGTGATACTTGGTTCCGAATAACAGCTTTCTGCTGTCTTATTTAGCGAAGTTCTTACTTAGAGCACATCTATCCCCTAATGACTATGGGCCAGCGGTGCTGAACCTCGGATGATGACTGAAAGCCGTGTTTCTCCTTCGGGATTGCTGAATCCAAGGTCGGGCGATGGTGTGGGGGTATAACTCGGGGCATTTCCAAGGTAAGTTGGACTACAGTCCCGGAAGAGCTGGGGTGATTACCAGAACATCTTGGCACCCCTATCATAGCTTGTGTGAGAATGGAGGGTATTATTTCTGTGGTCCATTTCGAAGACGTACACGGAAGAACACATACGGCGAAGGTCGACATTCTTGAGTTTCTTGTCCGGGGGATAGATAAGAGTAAGATTGTATAAAGATAACTATGGCCGTTGGAGTCGGAGGGAGATCAGGCTGTGAGTGCTAAAAACACCATGTCAATCACCTGTGCCAGAGTCCAACGCTTTTGAGGTTGGGAGAATTTCTATTTAGAAAGAGAGACTAGGGAAGTGTGCAATCCTGAACCAGCGAGTTAGGAGGACTAATGAATGTGCGACGCACAGCCTGAGATCTGGAGTGGATGGTGAGGGCGTCACGTGGCTCGCGGGCGAGAAGTCACTAGTCATTAATCATTCCTTGCAAGGTCTATCTATGACAGTGTGCTGCTGGGCTTTCCAAAAGTGACATGTGAGCATATGCATAAATAAAACCGACCGCATCTGACTCTTTTCCGGACTTCGCGGAGTGCGGTCACGCGGTATCTAGCAATCACAGTCAAGATGGACTGTGATGTGGTATAAGCATCCACACGAAGGCTGGTATCGTGGGTTTTATCTGTTGTTAACCTGCTTGGTGAAAACTTGTAGGTAGTAATCTAGTTGTGACTCCCGGCGAGGTCGGATGTAGAAGGACAAGCAATTGCGATCGCCTTGAACCCAATCTTGACCCCCAACGCCTATGGTTTAATCAGTGTCTTCAGCTCTGAAGATAACATACCCATTGAAATGACCCTCGCTTCGTTATTTCTGGAGTGAGGTGGGCCCTGCCCTGCCCGGCCCATCCTGTAGGCCGGTGGAAGGCCACTGCCCGGGTGCAGTTGTAATCAGGCGAAATGGTAGGGTTGATATTTGATAGATGTTTAATGGCGGCATCAACCCTGGAACAAGAGTGCATAGGCCCAGGGGTCCAGCACGGCGGCCATAGACGGTGGCGACGTTGGGATTCTGGAGTTATCTGAGAAAAACTAGAGGAAGAGCCAGATTGAACTCAAGTAAAAACCTGTGTTGGCGATCATTAATTTCATTTCGGCAGCCCTTAGTAGGCAGCGGACTTCCACTCCCTACCGGTACCAGAAGAATGCAAACACGTCGTTTCATGCGCTACCTTACATGCTCTTACATGGCCCCACAATTAGCGTCCCTTATCGAACCCTCTGGACCGTCGACTTAATGAAAAAGGCGGTGGTGCCAGAAAAACCTTGGAAGCAGGAATCGACCAAACCCTTGGGAAGTATTTGATGCGGGAGTGGACTTCACCGATCTTCCCTCCCCAGTACACCCGTCCGCCGGTGCGTCGCACGTGCCCTTCCCCTCTTCGGAACGCCATAAAACCCAGTTCTGGGTTGTCAGACAGCTAGCAGCAAGCGAAAGAGTAGCCTAAATTGTTCCAGAATTTGATTTTATGAGTTTCGATTGAGGGTGGTCTACAGATGAAAGGACCAGATTGCGCACGGGTTGCAGACAGTCAAGAACAACAGCTCGACCCCTGGCCCATTCGTCGTTTTTGGACTCAACTTGCCATACCCCACTAAGTCTGTCCGATTTTGGTGGGACCTAGGCTCCAAGATTTCGGCGTTTGATATATCTAGTTCTAGATGTAGGTCATACTGGGATAATCCCGGGGTCTTCTACAGATAAAAGAACAGAATTCCGTATGGATTGCAGCTGTCAGAGGCTCCAGCGCGCAGGAAAAGGGTCCACAGTACCATTGACACATCGTTGGAGACAACACATGTTACAGAATCCTATTCCAGCATCGATCCGAACTACAAAGAACCTCTATGCATGCTGCTACTGTGTGATTGCCGGATGCCATGCATATGGCTAATTTCCCTCCACCCTCTTTTGTCTTGTTTCTTCTCTAAGACCCTTCCCTTTGTTCCCTCATTTGATCTCTACCTTTTACATGGAGACTCATAGATATAATCAGAGTATAAATACACACGTACCTCTACAGGTGTCAAAAGTGGATCGTACGTGGATTGTACCCCCGAACCTCCCTGCTCTTTTTCTCGGGTCTCTGAGCACCCTCACCGTTCGCAAGCCCTCATCTACACTTCAGCTCACTCTTCATCAGTGTACCTCACTGTTACGTTCACGCTGAGCTATCGTTCTGATTTAAAAAATCTAGTTTTCCCGGGTCACTAGGGGCTCCGGACAGGCGCCGTCGTACTCGCACCTTTTCAATACCAATTCGACGTCACCTACCAACGAGCCATGGAAATATTGACCATTGCTTTATTCCTTGTTATTCTTTCCGGCACAATTACTTTGCTATACAGGAAATCTCCCAAAGCCCCCTTACCACCTAGCCCACCAGCTGACCCCATCCTTGGGCACCTGAGGTACATCCCTTCCGAGAATCCAGAGCTCCAATACACCGAATGGGCAAAGACCTACGGTTGGTACAGAATCATTATATAATGTAGACCACCCTCTTACCACCAAATTTCACCACAGGAGATGTGATCTATCTTCGAGTTCTCAATCGCCAGATTATTGTGCTCAATACAATAGAGGCAGCGATTGATCTCCTCGAAAAGAGGGGCTTGAATTATAGCGACAGGCCTGATTTCCCAATTTTTCGTTTGTGAGCTATCCGTCGTGTTCTTTGCAACTTGACACTGAGGGAGGTGTAGAATGGGTTGGGGAATTTCGGTGACCTTCCAGCGCTACGGTAAATCGTTCCAGAGCCAACGGCGCCTTTTCAAGGAGTGTCTCCACCAGAAAAAAGTTGAGGAATACGGGGATCTACAAACTATCCAGGCAAGACACTTAGCACTCAAACTAGCTCAGGGAAAAGGTGACAAGGACGACATTATACGAGGGTCAGTTAATGCCTGCTTGACTAGAGAATTTATTGAATGTGGCACTTCCTAGATTCGGGGTATCTGTCATTGTTCGAATTGCTTTCGGACACGACATGGCTTCTGAAAACGACCCCAATTATGATGACATCGTACAGAGAAACTCTGTTACCTTGACACAGTGTGGTCCTCCTGGTGGTACAGTGGTTGATCTTTTCCCGATCTGTGAGTCATCGAGTACATAAGTTGACGTTCTAGAGCGGTGTTACTGATGCCGAATCTGAAGTGCAACATTTCCCCTCTTGGTTTCCAGGAACTTTTTTCGCGAATCGTGCCCGGGAATTCCACTCGATCGTCCGAAGGCTCCATGACTACCCTTTGGCACAGGTCCAACAGCAAATGGTGAGGCTAACCATCACGCACTCCGGCGTATATTGAAACTGACGCACGCATAGCTCGAAGGAAGGCACAAACCATCTTTCTTGTCAGACTACTTGGAACGCCTTCAACAAGAGGACGTGGACGGATTCCGCCCAGATGACGAAGATGTAAAAGGAGCAGCCTCTTCAATCTTTGCGGCGGGGACAGATACTGTAAGTATCATGACTGTGCCCAGTCGATCTCTCGACTCATTTTCGCCCCCGCGCCCCAAAGACCTGGGCCACGTTATCTGTCTTCATTCTTGGGATGGTCCTTCATCCTGAATGCCAGGAAAAAGCCCAGCAGGAGCTCGACACTCTCCTACTTGGTTCTCGCTTGCCGGAACTTAAAGATCGGAAAGCCCTGCCATACATCGAGTGCATAGTGCAGGAGACGTACCGGTAAGCCAGATCCCATCATCGACCTATCCGCCAGTTCTCTGACCTAATTTGGCAGCTGGTTGAGTGTAGTCCCACTTGGTGCGAGGTAGTCTCGT
This sequence comes from Macrolepiota fuliginosa MF-IS2, assembly GCA_015584085.1. Taxonomy (NCBI): domain Eukaryota; kingdom Fungi; phylum Basidiomycota; class Agaricomycetes; order Agaricales; family Agaricaceae; genus Macrolepiota; species Macrolepiota fuliginosa. The sequence goes on from MU151228.1 coordinate 45,241, forward strand.
GTGCCTAGGTTCATTTCTAATAGTACTGTGACAGGAGTACCGCATCGCGCGCTAAAAGACGATATTTACAAAGGAATGTTTATCCCCAAGGGCGCAACTGTAATCGCCAACGAATGGTATGGTCTCACTCGAGAGCTGGTTGAGTCAATTGTTAAATGCTCAACAGGGGCATCTCACGGAATGCGGCGTCTTATCGCGATGCAGATTCCTTCAATCCGTCCAGATACCTACCGAGGACTGAAGGAGGAAATGAAGAGTCTTTCCCCGCCTTCCAATTTGGCTTTGGTAGACGGTAAGTGCTTCCCGCTAGTCAGAAATTTTGCTGCTGAGATGCAATGATCCATTGGCTTGCCAGTGTGTGTCCGGGTCGTTACCTCGCTGATAACGGTATTTGGATCGCCGCCGCAACAATTCTCTCTCTCTTCAACATAGAGAGGGTCAAAGATGTGAATGGAAAGGAGATTATACCTTCTATTGGTATGATAACTGGGTTGACAAGGTTCGCCATCAAATCCCTTCATTCTTGGTTCTGTTCTTCACGTCGTTCATGCAGCCATCCCAAACGATACGAATGCAATATTCAGATTAGGAGTGAAACTGCCAGGGCACTTTTACGAGAGCTCGAGGAGGAGACCTGAACGTTTAAGCCCTGCTGAACTAGCCAGTGATCCCGGACCACTCAATACGCGATCCAGTCTAGGTTGATCCGCCCTTGCTTTGTCTTTGATTGATGTATTTCTACCTGGTATTCAACATGAACTCTTTGTTACGTGAAAAAATACCCACGCAAGCACGATATATGAACTATCTATCCTTCTCAATTCTTTTATGACCTTTCCCGACCTCGTGCACCGAGCCTCCAACGATTCAGACTCTCGAGAAGGGGGGGGGGGGCTGAGCATGCATTATCTACTTATGAGACAGATAGAGAGTGCTCGTCAGCGATTTTGTGGATCTACCTGTAGCTTCAAGACGCTCGTGAGTGAAGGTGTGGAGATGCGGAAAGTGCCGGTGACGACAATTTTATAGATCAGGTGACCTGATAACGTCATACAGGGAGACGCGACAAACCTCCTCGCCCGCACAGGTGTTATGAAAGAGATGAGATGCACAAGTGCCCTTTGAAAAATTTCCTAGCCGACTATGCTCCTTTTCACCCTTCCCGGGATTCCATCGATGCCGCGGTCCAGCATTATGCCAATACGGGGAAGCTGGTGAAGTCAAATAACCACCTGGACGGATTTTGGGCAGATTTTCCGCTATCAAGCAGAAAGAGAAAGGAGAGTGAAGACCAGATTTTCGTGTGCTTGCAGGCTATCATTGAGGATTTGCGCAAAGTGGAATGCCTAGAGGAAGGAGTGAACGAACCTCGCCAGCCGCAATTCCACTACATGTCTTGTCCCAACAACTGGATGGCAGGTGAAATCGGCGGGACCAACTTTCGCATCGATGCCTGTATTACATCAAACCCTGACTCGAAGACGGTCATCCTTGCGGACACTGCGGTGGTCGCTGAATTCAGGAAGTCCAGCGAGAATGAGGAGCTGCATCAAGTCAGCTCCATTTATCTTCAGTGGTTGACCGTGCATTGACCAGCTATTCTACATACAGAACCGCCAGCAACTAGTTTCTGCAGCTAATCAAATCATGAATGACGATCCTCGACGCATATGGATCTATGGCGTACGTCCTCTGTGCAGGATTTGGAAGAGACAATGACGCTCACAATTATTACTCAGATTACAATCGAGCATACTACGATGTCCGTATGGTATTTCTGCCACTCTCACTCTGTTATGTCAGCTCCTTTTGATTTCACGACGGTACGGGACCCCTGCTGTTTTCTTTGTTCCTTGTATTGACGCATACTGTAGGACATCAAGAGTTTTATTCGGGTCTTCATGTCGTTCCTCTACGCTACGCCAGAAGAAATCGGGTATGATCCTACAATCCGCCGACAGCTCTACGACAACATGTTTCACTACATTTACGAGCTGAAAACAGACGAGGGGCCAAAGTATTTTAGGACCATCGAGCCACTATTCAACTCACGGGTGCTTTGTATCACTGGGAGGAAGACGCAGGTGTGGAGGGCAATTGAGGTCCGTGGTCCG
>MU151229.1:8960-58666 GCA_015584085.1 Macrolepiota fuliginosa MF-IS2
ACCAAACAGTGCTGTCACCAGACTCTGTACGCACGTTGCTAATCACTCACTGCTTTCTATAACACTTGAAAAACGACTCGAAAAGCTGACCGGACCCACCAGCCAAATTAAGAAGACAAGGAAAGCACTAACGTTCATTCAAGAGAGGACAGTACACTATCGGACAATGGCGAGAACGACAGAGAAGAACCCGTCAAACCACACTCCCCACACCAGAGGTCAGGTACCAATACGACTAGTCCTGTCCCTTCAAATGGGGAAGATCTATTGCATTTAGATCTGACTCGGACTCATACTCCAGAAATAGATTGACAAAAGCACATAGTCATATTCACAATGGGTAAATCCATCGGTGCGGTGTGAGGCAATGTTGTACTACCTCTATTTATCATAGCGGAGAATCAGTGAGTGGCGCCGCTGAACTAGACGGCGAGGGTTCTCGGGGGGGTCTGGGTTTCCACAACTTGATGCGCTGCTATAAACAAAAAAGACCAAATGGCACGCATAAGTATAGTCCCCGTTGTTGCACTGACACATACCATGAATGTGTAAATAGCTTTTCTGGTGCTTGGGCTCTCGGTAGCTGCTACACGTTTGGAAGCCGGGCGTTGAAGGCAGTTCACAAACTTGACAGTGTCGTCGGATGTATCACACCAACAGATACATTTGTCCCGACCGTGCCCAAGGATATATGACCTATCCCAATTAGCGCTGTACGGCGCCGCCATTATATCCCATTGATATACACCCTTGTTCACGTGTCTACACGATTCCACAATCTTGCTGCGGTGATCCTCAGGTATCTGTGGCTATGTATGAGTGGTAATGGCAGATGACGCAAAGGACTTAGCTCACACTCTTGAAAAATTTGTCTATTTCCAGTGGAAGCCAGAGGTCGGCCAAAGGGCTAGCCATCGTTTGGAAATTGAACCTTGAAAAAGTAACGAGTGCATTAGCATCCCAAAGAAGGGTTGAGCACAGGGAGAAATATCCAATGACAACGGTATTGTATGCATCAGCTTGAATAAAAGCACAGGAGTTAGCCGATGAGTGATCGCCAACATGGATATCCCACCACGTACAGTATAGGGTGTGTTCTACTTGTAACCTCTGCGTCAAGTCTTCTCGTAACGCGAACCCAGACTCTGACCGAATGCAAAATTGCTTCGAGCGCTGAGGGTTCTCCATGAAGTCCATGAACGACGCGTGGTAGAAGACAACATTAGACTCCTCGATCTTCATCACGGAATGGATAGTGCGACACGCTGCGTGGAACTGCGATGAAGACAGATTAAGGAACTGGCTGATCCGATGTGTTTGTTCTCTGACATAAGGGATTGTCGTAGCTAGCAGGATCCATTGGACAGCCTGTAGTACCTTGGCCGGTACGCGTCGTATGATTAAAAGGTAGAAGAGATCGAGTTCGGATAGGGGGTGTTCTGAATGGTCCTTTGCAATGGCCATAGCAAGAGAAAGGACGGCTTGTAACTGCTCTTCCGGACCAAACGAGTTGCGATCGCCGATGAAACGGACCACAGTACTTGCGTAGATGAATAATCCAGAAGATAAATCGACAATTGTGCCAATATCTCTTTCTCTTGGCCATGAAGGTGGAAGATTGTGCTCTTTCCCGAGTTTGGCAAGCTCGTCAGTGAGGTACTTGGCAATCTCATTGTCGATTTCCCGAGACACCGTCAACTCTTCCTCATGAGTTACTGCTGATACTTCGGGGGAGCTGAAAGTCGCAATGAGGTGAGGTTCGAGGCGGCTGCAGAAGATCCAGATGAAGGGGGTAGTATCATCTCGGATGGATAGTGTGATGATTTCGATGATGGCCTGCTGGGCAGTCTCGCTCGCACATTCATCCAAACCGTCAATGATGATAACTCTCGGTAACTTTTTCTCCTTTGGCGGCAAATTCTTGCAGTGGCAAGATAAAGAGGTCGCGGAATTGGAAATGAAGTGCCTTATTTACGATAGTTGGGTCGTCATGAATAGACAATTTGAGGATTTCAGCGTAAGGCTTGCATTTTGACGCCCATTGATATGAAATGGAGGTGAATAAGCGCTGAGGGTTATCCCTTTGGTTGGGACGAGAAAAGAACGCAGCTGCCAATTTATTCTGGGCCGCGAATTCCTCTGCGCATGACTGGGCGATGGCAGACTTCCCGACTCCCGCAGGTCCCTTCAACCAGAGGATGTGATGATCGCGGTCAGCATCGTTCAGACCCCCAATTCACGATCTGGTCAATATAACGGTAACGGGTTCCGGGGTGGCAATGAAGGGGATGCTCGGAGGAGTCATAGGCGGCAGCTGGAATGGATGCCTCGAGAAGGATTTTGAGACCTTCGTTGGCTAGTTCAGAATTGAAATGCGCACGATGCAGCTGTGCTCACCTTGCTTTTCATGTTCATGTATATGGGTGATTTGCGGATTATTCATAAATTGAGGGTTACTAACAACAAAATCATGAGCGTTTTGGAGTATATGGGATTCGGCCATGATCGATAGAACTAGTGAGGGAGAGAGAGAGAGAGAGAGAGAGAGAGAGAGAGAGAAGGAGACTGGGCCTCCTACTTAAAGGCACAGGCATGCGGTCAACACATGGTAACACTGGTCTGGGCCAACTTGTTCGGGTGTGAGTGCAGGCTCTGAATCATCACAAAGTCGCTCGCTGAGTTTCCTGCGCAAAGTCTGTGTACTGTGGCCAAGAAAACGGTGGTTGCTTGAGCAGGTCTTTATGCAGGAGCGAGTTGGGGGATTAATGATTGGCGATCTGAGATCGACAGGTGAATGTTAATGAGGCCAAACAAGAACAATTACCGAATACAATACCAACAGCATTTCTTGAATTCTCAGCACGACCTAAGGCGAACTCGCCATACTTCCCAAGGATGCTTGGGCACCCAGCCGAGTCACTGATGAGTTGACGAAATATATGATAATTTTCCGAGATATTGTAGTCGACGTTTAGCTACAGTTCTCCTTCCAATGTAGTACATACTCATGTATTAGGTAGATCCACTAACCGTCACCCCAATTCAAATACTTCCAATTCTTCCCGCCCTCACCACTGCTCCTGACGGTCGGCTCGGTATAGATAGCGTTAAAGTAGGGGCGGTAACAGGTCCAACGCTGGTCGGTCGGGAGGCTGTAGCCACACATAGACAAACAAGGTACGTCTCCACTGCGGGCAGTGGTGACGCCGTTCTTCAGCTCAACGCTAGTCGCCGCCCTGGACACTCCACCCTCACCACCCACAACAACGCCAGCAACCGCGATGGCGCTGCCTGCACCGGAAGAGGGCAAGCTTCTTAGCGAAGCGCTCAACACCGTGAAGATCCAGGTCCAGCAAATGAAGCGTCACCTAGTAAGTATTCAATCATATCTAGTATTTCTACTCTTAGTTATATTTTTCCGACAGGAACTGGATCAGTTGATGGACGCCCTCAAAAGTGCAAGCCTTATGCTCGCAGAGCTTAGGACGTCCTCGTTGTCGCCCAAGCAATATTATGAACTATGTGCGTCGAATGCAAGCGCAACAGCAGCGCAGCATACTTACATATTTAACTTTCAGACATGGCTGTATTCGATGCACTTCGGCATTTGTCCAATTACCTCTATGATGCACATATCCAAGGTCGGCACCACCTCGCCGACCTGTATGAACTTGTACAATACGCTGGCAACATCGTCCCCCGTCTCTACCTCATGATTACCGTCGGCTCTGTCTACATGTCAATATCAGATGCACCTATCAAGGAAATCATGAAGGATATGATGGAAATGTCGCGGGGTGTTCTGCATCCCATTAGGGGTCTCTTTTTGCGCCACTATCTCAGTGGGCAGACGAGGGATCATCTCCCAATTACACTTGAACCAGGGTATGTTGCATTAATTCCCTGTTGAACATGAACCTAATATCCATTCTTCTCTTAGCCCCGCTGGATGTCTGCAGGACTCTATTTCTTTCGTTCTGACCAACTTCATTGAAATGAACAAGCTCTGGGTCCGTTTGCAACATCAGGGTCATTCCCGCGACCGCGAGAAACGCGAGATGGAGAGGCGCGAGCTTCGCATCCTCGTCGGCACAAATCTCGTTCGCCTCAGCCAGCTGGATGGTGTAGATCTCGGCCTGTATCAAACACTTATCCTTCCCAGCGTTCTGGAGCAGGTTGTCAATTGCAAAGATGTCATTGCGCAGGAGTATTTGATGGAAGTTGTCATCCAGGTAAGACTCAAACCACAACTCATTTTGAACAGTGACTCACAGCTATTGGATAGGTTTTCACTGACGAATTCCATCTTCACTCTCTGGGACCTTTCCTTTCTGCGACTGCTCAGCTCCATCCCAAAGTCAATATCAAACAGATTGTTATCGCATTAATCGATAGACTTGCAGCATACGCTGCTAGGGAGGCCGAGAACGAAGACCCTGAAGAAACCAAGAAGCAGGAGGAAGCGGCAGCTAAGCGCCTCGCGGAGAAGGTGAACGCTCAGAAGGCCAAGGCGAGGCAAAATGGTGGCTATCGACCGCCATCCCCGACGACACCCTCATCAGAGTCCAATGCCTGGGATTCGCCAACTTCTCCAACAATTGAGTCGTCGGTAATCACTGAGCCCGAGAAATCGTCGACGCCTGAAACGCCCAGCACTCCGAGTGTCGAGTCGAAGGGCAAGGAAAAGGAAGGAACTCCTGTTCGCAAGTTCAGAGGCGTCCCAGAAGATGTTCGGTTATTCGAAGTGTTCTGGAAACAGGTCGTCGAGCTCATAAAGGTGCGCATAGCAAAGTATCTTGTGTTATCTTACATTCTTACTTTGCGACAGGCCCGACCTGACTTGTCAATCCAAGATATCACCGCTCTTCTTGTTTCCTTGACGAACTTATCTGTTAGCTGTTATCCCGACCGGTTGGAATACGTGGACCAAATCCTTGGTTTTGCAGCCGAGAAAATCAAGGAGTATTCTGACAAGTATGCCTCCTTATTGTCTCCCGTGTTTACTTACTAACTCACGAACCTTTTAGCCCCGATCTACACGCTCAGCAGACAACAGCAAATCTTTCAGCTTTGCTTGTGGCACCCATCAATTCCTATCAATCCGTCCTCACTCTCCTTGCTATTCCCAATTATGTGCCATTGCTAACACGCCAATTGTTCTCCACGCGGCGTTCCATCGCACACTCGATAATCTCATCAGTCCTCAAGAACGAAACAATTATTGAGACGCGGGAAGATGTCGATGGTGTATTGGAGCTTTGTCATGTCCTTATCAAGGATCAATCTGATTCAGCCGCCAATCCTAATGTACCCAATGGTCAGCAACCTCATGTCAGAGAGATACGGAGACAGGGTCCTTACTTCGTTGAACGAGAAGAAATGGCAGAAGAACAGGGTTGGGTAGCACGAATGGTGCATCTCTTCCGCGCTGACTCCCTTGACGTGCAATTTGAGGTGGGTTCTCCAATGGAATCACCCTCTTTTTTTGTTCCTGACATAAAAATATTTAGCTTCTTCAATCCGCAAGACGCCACTTTGAAACTGGTAGCGACCGAATGCGGTTCACATTTCCTGCCCTTATTACTTCCTCCATCAAACTCTGTCGCCGCTACAAGAACCGTGAGCATGTGGTAAGTCGTCTTATTGTTATAGATATTTTTGGCAACTAAAGCGCCACATATCACAGGAGAATGATTGGCAGGTCAAAGTCGCCACCATTCTTAAATTTATCCGACAACTCACTTCGATATTGGCAACGCAAGTAGAGGCACCCTCGATCGCTTTGCGATTGTTCCTTTTGGCTGCCCAGATCGCGGATGAGTGTGGCTTTGAAGACTTGACCTACGACTTCTATGTACAGGCGTTTACGGTCTATGAAGACAGCATCTCGGAGTCTCGCGCTCAGCTACAGGCGATAACACTCATCATCGGCACCCTGGCTGGTGCAAAGGTCTTTGGGGCGGATAACTACGACACGCTGATCACTAAAGCGGCTCTACATGGTGCGAAGCTCTTGAAGAAGAGTCATCAAGCTACTGCCGTTGGTCTTGCGAGTCATCTGTGGTGGCAAGAGGCGGTTCCACCACCAGAGGGTGAAGCGGATAACAGTGCAAAGGAGAAGGTAGAGAAACCCCCAGTAAAGGAAGAGGAGGGATCCGAAGAGACCATCAAAGCCGTATGTGGAATTTCTCTTGACTTGTGCAGACTGCTGATTTCCGTCTAGTATCCTCACCAAGATAGCAAGCGTGTCTTGGAATGCCTCCAGAAATCCATTCGAATCGCTAACTCAGCCATTGAAGAGATTGTTACCGTCCAGCTATACTGTGATACCCTCGATCAATACCTTTATTACCTCGATCGTGGTACCCCTGCGGTAAATAGTTTCCATTTTGTACAATCTCCCAAGGCTAATAATTGATTTTCTAGGTTGCACCCAAATTTGTCAACAGTCTCGTCGAGCTAATCACCTCAAGCATCGACAATATCTCTTCTCCCGATGTACACCCATCCCAGCGTGCTCCTCCTGGTCTCATTGAAGGTGTCCAGACACCTGAGATGATTACCCGACACTTCAGAAACACTCTGGTACACATCCAACGGCGAAAGAATGCCACAGGGGAGGGTGTTAACCCCGAGGTGGATTCGAAGTGGGACGATGTTGATGTTGTGGGTGCATGCTTGAAGATGGGCGTTGGGCGATAAACTCTGAATGTTCAGCGGGCCTGTTGTATGTAACCCCCCCTGATGCTTGTTTGGTGTCTTCATATATATTCGGAGTTCCTCCTTGTCATTTATTCGTTACTTTTGTGATGTGACTAATTCCATGATTACATATCCGTCTGTTATCCTGGTACTCAGTATTGTACTCTATGCATTCGATATACGCTCTTTCGAGCTCTTTTTAAGCCCTTATCCTCTGCCCATCAGCCAGTCTTTGCTTTGAGTTCTCTCCAAAGCGTTAGGTGCATGATACCGCCCAAACCAACCACAGCGATCTGAATGCCGATGTAGTTGAGCATACCAATCTTAACACCAGCGCCTCCAAGGATGGCACCAGTAACTCGTCCCGTATAGTTTCCATACTGTATCCCCATACTGATCTTCCCATTCCATGAAGGTTGTAATTGCTTGGATAGGAGACTTAGGGTGCAGGTACTGGCCAGGTTGAATCCAAGCGCAACGAGGAACCAACAAACGAAAAAAGACCCAAAGTGCAGTTTTCCGGTATGTAGGATAACAAGCATGATGAGCAGACCCGCCAACCCCAGCGTATAGCCGGTGGCAAGCGTTGTGCGGTCTTGGAACCTGCGGGAAAAGCGTATGTTGAGGAGAAGGAAGGGTAATGTCGCGACTCCGCCCAAGGCGATGAAATTTCCAGCTTGGAAAGGCGAATAGTTGAATGCGGCAGCAGAGAAGACAGGGATGTTGGCTTCCCAGCTGGCGAGTACGAAGAAGCAAGTCATGGCGTAGTAGCACATGCAAACAACGACCCCCAACTGACGCTTGTCCAGGTCACGGAAACGATTCTTTTCTGTTGGTTGGGGCGGGGAGGCACTGATAGTCGTTTCGTCTCTAGGAAAGTAGGAGGAGAAGCCGGCGGATGAGGCGTTAATGAAGGTTTCTTCAGTACGTTGTGTTACAGTGATCTGAAGTGGAAGTGTGTCCTTCGGCGTGACTACCTCCTCAAACATGAGGCGACTGAGCGCCCAGAATAGCACCCATACGCCAGCCGTTATCCAGCCTGGGCTTGTATATCCATTGAACACCTTGTTGGAGAATCCGACTTTATACAAGAGACCCCCAAGGAAAGGACCGGCTGAGAAGCCGATGCCTTGACCAAGGACAGCCCAACTGGCGAGCGTAGTTCGCCTTCGGACTCCAACTATCCGGGGGTCGGAGCAATAGCGTTTTGTGAACATGAAGGACGTGAAACCAAATCCGGCGACGATACGCCCGATGAGAATAAGGTAGAGGAAGTCAGCCACGGAGGCTGATGCATAAAGGAGATTCCCCAGGATCATAGCGGCATATGCGATGTTAAATGGCCGAACGTAATTCTCTACAGATCAGTCAGCGTGAATATATGAGGCATAGATAAGATTATGTTCATACTTTGATTGTATTTATCGATGAAGACCAGCGCAATTGCAGAAACTACCGCAGGGATACCTATCGTCAACCCAGCGAAGACTGCACTTCCTCCAAGGCGTTCGGCATAAACACTTGCTGAGGACACGACGATGAAGAAGGAAAACTATATATCATCTGTTATGAAAAGGAAACAAGGAGATGAGATGCCTTGTGTTGCATACCTGAAACAATGCATTTCCTGCGAGAACGATGAAGAGCGACTTGAGAGGGGGCAGCTTTAGCTCAGGATTAACATCAGGTGGATCTTCGTTTGGAATTTGAAGCTCCCGGATAGATGTTGAAGCAGAAGGAGTGATGCCCCGTTGTCCATCGCTCACCCCAGCAAGTGATCTGATGGAGGGTAGCGGTGTCGAAGCTCGAGTGCCGGCGGTCTCGCCAATATCATGGCACAATGGGAGTCGTGAGTCTACGGTCGAGGTCTCTGTGATCACTTCGGTCGACATTAGTTCGCCCAGAGATAATCTGACTCTCTTTTATAGCTGCCAGTAAATGGAGGTAGGGTGTCTTTCATTGCGTTGAACACGGAGGACGCGGCGTAATGATGGCAGTAGTCCGTGAATTCCGGTCAGAACCCTTAGACATTCCAGGTCTCTCATCAAACCTCGGGAGTACTGGTAAAGCGGCATGTGAATGCTTTCCCTCACATCATGTCCTCTGATCTCTGTTCATTATGTTGCACCGTTTACATGGTTTACTCGACATGAACCATCTGTGCGAGCACAGGCGGAGCAGAATCCGACAATTCTTACAAAGTTTGTCGTGTAAACCCAGACATTTCACAATGTGCTTTTCTCTACCCTACAATCAACCAGCGCATGCGCTACCGCATGTGCTAGCGAGACTGCTCATGAAAAACTATAGTAACGACCTAGCCCCCCACGGTCTTCAACGAATTTCGAGATTTGGAAGCAACAACAAAAGATCAAGATAATTATCCTTCTGCTTACTTTGAAGTTCTTCAGGAGCTTCTTCCCCAGTGTCAACCCCAGTAGCGCGGGCCCGCGGCAGTTTCGGGTTGCTCCTATTCCCCGTGGCGATTTTTTCTCCTTTGTCGTCCTAGGTTTCCGGTCTTTTTCCTCATTCCTCATCGTCGAAGTCGCTACGTCCCGTCCTAAGAAGATTGTCCCCATTGGTGTCCAGACCAGCGATAATGAAATATCAAGGAACTCATCATAGAAGACTTGACACCCGCTAGTCAATGCCCATCCTGTGTTTACACCAACCGGACTTACGGCCGGGAACATCGCTTTGCCGTTTATAAATATAATACTGGGATCGGCGGGCTTTTTGCATGTCCCACTCCATCGAAATCGCCCAAAGGGATGTGGAATTATGATCCGATTGAGGAGAGAGAAGTTCTGGGAGATTCTCAGCGCCACAGAGTTGTTAAAAGCTGCCGGACGCGACTAGCGGAACTTGCACCCATCTAGGCATCGTCGTATATAATTCGGCAATATGAAGTTATTTGGCTCGAATGATCATGACGGAGGCCTCGTGCCTCGTGGTCGTAGTGGTCATTTTGCTTAGTATCAGCTTTGGGCTTCCATATAATGGATGTTATACAGGATTGTGCTATCCCACGCGAGGAGAGGTGTGTAGGCAGACGGGCCCCAGTACTTTGTGTGCTTTCTGATATATCGCAGGGACTGAATATTGATTGTATGATACCTCCCCCGAGACTTACTCATCAGCCCCATGGGGCACGTTTAGCAAGTTCCCTTCATCGTTATTAAAAAGTCAATCAAGATGGACAGATTCACTAGTGTGTCAAAATAATATCGATCAAGAAGCAAGAACTTCATGACCACAAGCCTGGTGGCGACGGCGGTCATGAGGCAAGGCAATGCGCGGGATGAGGGTCCTCTGCGCTTGGCGTGGAATCCCGTCCAGGGAGACGGCATAAGTAGCAATGGAATGAGCAATTGCTTTGGAATTCTGAACCCAAGCAGGGAGGTTCAGGTTGTCAATGGTGTCGCATGCACGATGATAGCAAACGTCATAGGCGACATTAGCTTGTCCACCCCACCTAATATTAGCTTTGATTAGTAACCGAATAACTAGGCTAACGGAATAAGAGTGTACCAGGCAGCTTCTTCTGCGGTCTTATTGCCTTCGGCACCAGTGAAGAGTCCGCCCGCAGGAATACCAACGTCGAGGAAAGGTCCGTAATCGCTGCGACCGTTAAATTCAGTTGGGGCACTTTTGACACCGGCAGATGCGAAGAAGTTTTCAAAGGTCTTCTCGATATGGTCGCTTCCCGGTGGCCCGGTGATATTGAAAGCATTACCATCTCCATCATAAATGAAGTAACCAAAGTTCGGCGAAGCAACCATGTCGAAGTTAAGATAGAGAGCAATCTTGTTGCGTTCTGCTTCTGAAAGACCGGCAACGTAATGGTCCGACCCAACGAGGCCGAATTCTTCTGCAGTCCAGAAGCCAAACCGGACCGCGTTTTTGATACGGAAATGGGAGAGTTGGAGAGCGAGTTCGAGAATGGACATGGATCCGGAGCCATTATCGTTTATGCCCTGCGTCACCGTCTATCAGTTTGGCGAAGAGAAAGGAGAGAGGACCAGACATACAGGTCCAGCAGGGACGGAATCGGTATGACCGCCAGACATAACAATATTGTTCTGGTCTCCGGATTTGCTAGTGGCGATGACATTGCTTGTCGTACGGTTTTCATTGGTCGCAACGACGTGAAGGTTTCCGATAAGCTTGTCACTAACCTCAACAGCCGAAATAAGAGCTTTGCCATCAGAGCCAGAAACGATGCCGGTAGGGACATAAGGGCCCAAAGGGTTGAAGTCAGTACCAAGTGTACCACCTCCAGCGAGAGGACCGTTCTCATTGTTGTAGATAATTGCACCGACAGCTCCAGCGGCACCAGAAAGTGCAACTTTGTCGGAAAAACTACAATTCCCACGGCTAATTAACGCAATGTTCCCAGCAATAGCAGTAGGGAAGTCATTCTAATGAGATAATCAACGTGTGGAGGTTTGAGAGTGTTGTAGAGTCACACACCTGAGTGCACCCGAGATTATTCGCGAGTACCAAAGGCGCATTCACGTCTCCCCCAGGCCCGTACGTCAACCATGCAATTTCGTACGTCACATTCGCGACAGAAAGTGCTGCAGTTCCATCGGAATAAAGGTATTGGAACGTGTCCAAGTACGTATCGTAGAACCCAGTCTTGTCGAGACTGGACTTGATGTACTCGATGGTTTTATTATGACCAATGGTGCCGAAAGCACGAGTGTTGGCATCGTTGATCTTGGAATATTGGGAAAGCTTCTCTGCATGCTTCATCAGATTGTCCCCAGAGACGGTAGCCTGGTACGACTTGGAGGTGACGAGAGGGTTGCCAGCAACAACCACGGCGGCGCCCACTAACACAAGAAAGGCATGGGACAGCGAAGGCGATCTCATTCTGAGGGAAAAAAGGGAGGGGTTGAGTGGGTGCACTCAATGCCCCCCCTTAGAACGTAAGAGGCTGATTTATAGTTTGCTACTCGTGTTGGCCGTTCGGTTCAGCCGCCGAGGCTGGGTCCGAGATTGATCAAGCATGTGGAACATGGGTGGTAGTCGTAGTCGAGTACAAGGCAACTTCATTGAATGGGGATGAACTGGTGATAGGGAAGAAGTACGACAGTGCGCAAGCGGCAATATAACGCCGGTGTTGTTGTTGCATCGTTCGGAAAATCGGCAGTGATGTATATCATGGGTCGTCGGTGCGTAGAAGATTTATGTCCAAGCAATATCATAGACCCGCACATATGGCACACCCGGGAAGTGACCTAGCGGATGACCGAGGACACTCAGCTATGCGCGGCGAGGTCAGGCGTCAACTTATTTTCGGCGCAAAAAGGTGATTTTTGCCATCCATTTGGCAGGAAGCAGTGAGGCAGCGAAGCAAACCAGTATGTACTACAGCTCTTGGCGGGTTGGAGGGAGGGTGAGAGGCCATGTGGAACTCGGTTTTTCTCTTCTTCTCATCAACATGAAGCTAATTTCGGCTTTTGCTTGGCATAATAAGCGATAAGCGCCGCCTGTCAAGGGAATAAAGGGGCTGGTAGAGAAGAAGGTACAGGATTCCAGTCTTCTTGTAAGTGCATGAGTGGGGTGATTAGAGATATACATAGGTGAAGTGCTTTCAGTCCGATTCGCGAGACCTCACAAAACTTCACGTTTCCAAGTAAAACTAAACAAAATGAATAAAATACATGTAATCAACTTCAAAAAAAGCGAGAACGACTAAGTATCCCCAAGTAACGATAAACGCTCCACCTCTCAGACTCACAGATCAATCAACAACGCGTCCTTCCTCTCCTCGCTCTGCGCAACTCCATTATGTCTCGTCGGTTCGTACATCGGCATCGGCGCCGTAGTTGGCACAAGTGGGAACTGGGGCATAGTATTCGGTGGTGGGCTCATCCCATACTGAGGCTGGTACTGCTGGTGATATCCCGGATGAGCGAGGGTGTTGCTCCTCCCGAGCTGTGCTCCCTGATTCTGCTGCTGGGGTTGCTGGTTCACATTGTACATGGCTGGGGGAGGTGCAGATGGAGCAACTTGGTTGTACGCGACCTGCGGGGTAGGTTGGGGTTGGACAGGCGTACTGGGCACTGGGGGTGCAGGCGTTACTGCCATTATCGGGGGTGCTGGAACATACGCAGTAGCTTGTGGAGGTGGAGGTGCTGGCGCGAGGGGTTGTATTTGTTGTGTTTGTTGCCTCGGGGATGGCGAGGTTATTTGTTGTGGTACAGGGACAGGGGTTTGCGATGTGAGATATTGCTGGGCCGATTGTGCCTGTCCCGGATATGTCCACTGACGCTGAGGTTGGGATTGTTGATACTCTGGCCGTGACTGTGGTGTTTGGGGAGCATACTGAATTGAAGGTGACTGGGGCGGTAGAGCCTGTGGTATAGGCGTTTGTGATGGTGCCTGTTGGTTGTATCCAGGGTTCGAAGGTGCCGTTTGGTATTGTTGTTGTGGTGATCGGGTGAGGTTGGTTCTCCAACGTGGATGCATGACCTGTTCTGTCAGGATCTGGTCGTACAGCTTGACTGCCTCAGACAACTTGTCATGCATTTCGGATAGCATTTCTGGGAAAATACATTAATAAAAAGGTCAAGATGATCCAGAATCACTCACGTTCTTTCCTGCCAGCGTCGTCAGCACTCAAAGCCAACTTCGGTCTCAAGCCACTCGCTTTCTCGTACAACTCCGTCACTGCGGGATACCGTGATAAGTCGCGCCCTCCATTTGCCTGCACCTGCTCCACAGTTTGATTGAAAGTTAAAATAGCATCCGTTTCCAAAGGGTCTAGGTCATATGTTGGGAGTTTGGGAAGAGGAGGTTGGGTTGGTGTAGGGGGCTGGGGCTGCACGTATTGAGGCTGATAGGAGTATTGCTGTTGTTCGATCTTAGGAGTATCCATCACGACAGGGGCACTTGGCTGAGGTGCGTTGGCCTCACGCAAACTCGCCTCAATAGCAGCCTTTAGGTCCGGGTCATCCTCATCAATAGTCTTGGTATCAGAGTATGTGCTGTTGTCGACGATAGGTGGTTCAGATGGTTGCCAACTGGAAGGGGTGGAGTAGGAGGGGGCATATCCCCGTGATTTGTTCTCTTGCAGGGAGAGTTCGATTGCACGTTGGAGTTCAGCATCTGCCAGTTCTTGGGCACTTCGGTGTCGTGAGGGGTTAGGAACACTATGAGAGGAACGGTGTCGTTTGTCCCTGTAGCAATGCTAAGTGACCATCGCTGTTAGAGTCACAAAGAGAGAACGCACACTTTGTCCGTCTTGCGGGTCAATTTTGTATGACAACCATCACACACACGAACCTCCTGTGTAATTCCAAAATGAGGCAATGGGAGTGATTTGGAGGAGCATTGATGATCAAACACTTGACCGCAGTTTCGGCAGTGATGCTTTCGGTTGGTAAATGTGAACGCCGTTCGACACCGCAGACAAACGTCCGAATCTATCCACTCCGGAGCGGTTTGCGTGTCAACCATAGCAGAGCTGGTAACGGCTAAATCCTTGGGAGGGAATTTATATCCTATGGGTCTTACATGAGAATGTATTTATATAGGGAGCCGAGTTCGCGCACCTTCGCCTTGGAGTGTCTTGTAGACCTGTCCAACATATCCCAATGCATATCTCCCTTCAAATGCAATACTCCAGTTCTGGATGAAGCGGAGGATATTGTTCTTGACTTCGTGATTCAAGCCTGGTATTTTGAGTATGGATACGAGATTGTCGACGAATTCCCGTGATGCAATCTCGACCAGGAAGTGATCCCCGCCGTTCTTGACGCAGATATCTGTGAGCTAGAAATGGCATTAGCATTGAGCGATATCCGAGGCGGGGGAGCATACCCCAAGAGCCAACAGTTGAACATTCGGGTTCTTATGGTTTAACCGCCGTTTCAAACCGCGCATTGCGTCTTTGGCAGGAATAGATTTGGAGCGTATTTGGTCGCATATTTCGAGATTCAAGGCAATGTCCTCTGAACCTGCGGGTAGGAGTTCGGAAGTTGCTTTGTCTGTATTGCGAGGTGAATACAAGAATTCTAGGCCGATGTTGTTGCGTTACTAACCAATTGCATCGTCTAGTTGGGAAGTTCCCCAGAGCCATGCAGTCAGTCCAGACATGATCCGCTAAACGTTTAGAGCAACTGAGAAATGGTGAATTGAGAGTAGGCAATGGGGAGGACGTGGCTGATGAGCGCTGTGAGGTTTATAAAGGCGGCTGAGGAACTGACGCTGCGCTGATATGAGTGATCAGATGACTAAGCCACACCGCCACAATATATATGAGCGACTGGAGCTGCGTGACACACAGCTGGGAGCTCAAGAGCGTTCAAGAGGGGTAATAAAAGGTAGATAAAATGTGTTTGTGGGCCGAATTTCTGACGCAACCATTACTTGAAGAAGATGCACACAGTGTAACATAGCCTTGGAGTATATAATGGGAATATCTGGACGGCCATCAGTCGGAGTTCTGTTGAAAGAATGTCCGACAGGCCCTCCCAAGGTTCTCTGCCACCCGGTGTTCAAGGAGAGTGTTAATTATGTGTTTGATCGCTGTAAATGCTCCTGCTCAATCACAGATACCTACATGAGTCAACCGCGAGTCAGGGTTGGGCGGAGAGTAAGCGCAGTCATACAAGCGCCGGGGCTCGGGGAAGGAGAACAACAAGGACAAACAGCGATGCGGGAAGCTCCACAGGACCATTGATAGTCTCAGAGAAGGACAAAAATCCTGCTGGAAGGCTCAGTATGTTATTGCACAGTGCGTACTTACGGATAGCTAATGGCAATGAAATGTCTGTTTGTTTTCACGCCAGTTCGCCATGGGTTAGCTGAGTGTGACATGGTTTGTCAGCATGTGACGTGTGAGCGGTCCAGTGTGCCGGGACCGACTTGTAGCGGAGTCGAAAAGAGAGAGACGCCATCGTTGGTTGTCTTCAACCACCACGCACATCGTCCATCCTCGCTCAGTTGGCCGTCCAGCCATCCTTTGAGCCTCTGCTCGTTTGCAATCCCGGTTCGCTTGCCTGTTTGCGTCGCTTGGGTACAGCAGAGCCAGCAACTTGGAGTTTTCTCTCGCTTTTTGTTGCTTCACCAAAGTCGCAACTATCTCGGCCTTCGACGCGCCCTGTGGCACCCGAATCCTCTTCAAAACGTGTTTGGGTCTTATATTCGCCTTCTGCGACACGTTAATTAATCCTTTGGACATTTTCGCGTTCTGAATTTCTCGTTCTGTACCCACTTTTTGACTCCACATCCACTCCATTCCTTGTCGTCTCCCCAGTCGTTGATTCACTATGCTCGGCCATCAATTCGCATATTCCGCGGCGCCCATCCGCAAAGTGAAGGAGGTCCAGTTTGGTGTTCTCTCGCCAGAAGAGATCGTGCGTAGCGCCTATCTCAATTCTTGGTATTCGTGCTGACAAATTCTTTTTTCATCCTTCCAGAAAGCCATATCGGTTGCCAAAATTGAGCATCCTGAAGTTATGGACGAAGCGACCCACAAACCAAAGATGGGCGGCCTGATGGACCCTCGAATGGGAACAATAGACCGAAATTTCAAGTGTCAGACGTGTGGTGAAGGAATGTCTGAGTGTCCAGGTCATTTTGGTCATATAGAGTTGGCGAGGCCCGTCTTTCATCCTGGTATGTCTCCTTCATGTCGTGTTACATGTACCCTTTGACCATCTCTACCCAACTAGGTTTTATTGTGAAAGTGAAAAAGATTCTGGAGTGTATATGTGTAAATTGTGGAAAATTGAAAGCCGACATCGTGAGTCGAATCTTTCCTCTACTCGTTTCGCACCCCACCATCCCAATTTTCTGGGGGCTCTCTCCACTCACCATGGGGAACCCCAAGCCCGCACCACGTTGATCCCTTGACAATCAAGGGCGTTCTTCCACCCGTTGCGGGGGAGCCATGGCGCGCGTTTTCGGTCGCTTGATCGCCGCGTCTTTCCCATTACATCCGCACGGTGCTTGGTTGGACACGAGGTTGTGGGTGAAATGGGGGGCTGAACGAGGAGTGCGAAAAAAAATCACCCATTTGTTGGAGCGGCTAGCCCTTCTCCGCTGTGACGCAGTGGGAGATGTGTGCTGTTGGCCAGTGCGCATAGGCTCGTTAGTGGTGGCCCCCTGTTACTTGGCAATTTGTCCACATGTTGGGCAATCTTCATCGTGTAGACACCGATGCTGACCATTTGATTCACATGTTTTGCTGTTGATACTACACATCAACTCGACGATCACCACATTCCTGTTGTTATATTAAGTTGGATGTCAATTTCGCGGACAAAATTCGCCACATTCGTGAACCAAAAGCTCGCATGGCCGTCGTTTGGTCGCATTGCAAAACCAAGACTGTTTGTGAGCCCGATGATATCAAGGATGAGGCTGCCGACCCGGACAGCGATGAGCCCAAAAAGGGACACGGTGGATGTGGTCATATCCAACCGCAGGTTAGGAAGGAAGGTTTAAAGCTCTTCGTCCAATACAAGAAAACGAAGGACGATGATGACGTTTGTTACTTTTTAAAACGCCACTATTGAATGCTAACCCTTCCGACTTGATAGGAGGCTAAATCCATGCAGCCGGATAAACGTCTTATCACCCCTCAGGAGGTCTACACCGTTTTCAAGAAGATGTCAGATTCGGATCTTCACCTTCTCGGACTCTCTGATGAGTATGCAAGGCCTGAGTGGATGATCCTTACGGTCATGCCAGTGCCGCCTCCCCCTGTCCGCCCGAGTATTGCTGTTGATGGCGGTGCCATGCGTAGCGAGGATGATTTGACATACAAGCTTGGTGACATCATCAAGGCTTCTGCGAACGTCCGCCGCTGTGAGCAAGAGGGAGCTCCAGCTCACGTTATCTCTGAGTTCGAGCAGCTCCTACAGGTATTAGCCTATTGGATTCACTATCTTTTTCTTTCACTGACCGATGCGTAGTTCCATGTCGCAACATATATGGACAACGACATTGCGGGTATTCCTCAAGCCCTTCAGAAATCCGGCAGGCCCGTGAAGGCTATTCGGGCACGGCTGAAGGGTAAGGAGGGTCGTCTTCGTGGAAACCTTATGGGCAAGCGTGTCGATTTCTCGGCGCGTACCGTTATTACCGGTGACCCCAATCTCGAACTGGACGAAGTCGGTGTTCCGCGAAGCATTGCGATGAATTTGACCTTCCCCGAGCGTGTGACACCCTACAATATTTCATATCTTCAAGAGCTTGTGCGAAATGGTCCAACTACCTATCCCGGTGCGAGATATGTTGTTCGAGATACGGGAGAGCGAATAGATTTGAGGTACAATAAGCGTGCCGATGCTTTCCTTCAGTATGGGTGGATTGTGGAGCGTCATCTCAAGGATGGAGAGTGAGTATCGTTGTTTATACTTGGCATTAATGTGGCGCTGATGCATTATTCATTAGCTTCGTGCTGTTCAATCGACAGCCTAGTTTACACAAAATGAGTATGATGAGTCATCGGGTTCGGCTAATGCCCTATTCCAGTAAGTGATTCATCTGATATAGTTATTACATGTGCTGACTTGTTTGACCAGCTTTCCGTCTAAACCTTTCTGTGTAAGTATAAGTGTGATGATGACGTCTTACAAGATCCTTACCATGTATCAGTACACCTCCCTACAATGCCGACTTCGATGGTGATGAAATGAACATGCAGTATGCATCTTAGTTCCTAAGTGGGATTAACATATACTCACCTTATCTCACAGCATTCCACAAAGCGAAGAAACAAGAGCTGAGCTGTCGCAAATAGCATGGGTTCCGAGACAGGTTAGTGTCTTTGCCATCATCATAGCGAGAAGGGATTATAACGGTGCATTCTAGATCATTTCGCCTCAAGCTAATAAGCCTGTTATGGGCATCGTGCAAGATACGCTATGTGGTATCCGCAAATTCACTCTCCGCGACACCTTCCTGGACTGGAATCAGGTCCAGAACATCCTTCTTTGGGTTCCTGATTGGGATGGCACTATCCCTACGCCTGCCATCCTCAAACCGAAGGCACTGTGGACGGGTAAACAAATCCTCAGCATGACAATCCCCCGCGGTATTAACATCCATCGGTCTCCCGATCCGAAATCGTCGAATCCTGTTTTTGACGATGGTGTCCTTATCGAGAATGGAGAGCTAATATTCGGTATCGTGGAGAAGAAGACTGTCGGTGCCGCGCAAGGTGGTCTTGTCCACGTCGTCTTCCGCGAGAAGGGCCCAGAGATTACGCGACAATTGTTCACTGGTCTTCAGCGCGTGGTCAACTACTGGCTATTCCACAATGGCTTCAGTATTGGTATCGGTGACACTATTGCCGATGCAAAGACCATGTCTTTCATCACCCAGACCATCGCAGATCGCAAAACTCAGGTTGGGAAGATCATCGAGGATGCCACTCACGATCGTCTGAAACCTAAACCCGGCATGACCATCCGTGAATCCTTCGAGAGTATGGTTGAGCGTGAGCTTAACTTGGCTCGTGACCAGTCTGGTCAATATGCGCAGAAACATTTGAAGGAGGATAACAACGTCAAGCAGATGGTGGTTGCCGGTTCGAAGGGTTCCTTCATCAACATTTCACAGATGTCTGTCTGTGTCGGACAGCAGTCTGTGGAGGGTCGTCGTATCCCATTTGGTTTCCGTCATCGTACGCTACCCCACTTTACGAAGGATGACTTTAGTCCCGAGTCGAGAGGGTTCGTCGAGAACTCGTACCTGCGTGGCTTAACGCCCCAAGAATTCTTCTTTCACGCTATGGCTGGTCGTGAAGGTCTTATCGATACCGCCGTCAAGACTGCCGAGACGGGTTATATCCAGCGTCGTCTTGTCAAGGCATTGGAAGATGTTATGGTTTGTTATGATGGTACCGTTCGCAACTCGCTTGGAGATCTTATCCAGTTCGTTTACGGTGAAGATGGTATGGATGGTGCCTTCATCGAAAAGCAGACCATCGAGACATTTGGCCTGAATAACAAGGAGTTCGAGCACAATTACCGTGTCGATGTCACCGACCCCGCTGGTGGATTTTTGCCTGGTGTTCTTCAAGTTGGTATTGACGATAGTTCGTTGGAGCTTCAGTCCAAGCTTGATGAAGAATACGACCAACTCGTCCAAGATCGCAAAACCCTCCGTTCCTTCATCTTCCCCCGTACACCTACCACACAACCTCACTATCTTCCTGTCAACCTCCTCCGTATTGTTCAAAATGCGACCCAGATCTTCCATATCGACCGCCGCAAACCGAGTGACCTTGAGCCTGCGTACATTGTTGACGCCGTTCGGGAACTTGGCAAGCGACTCGTCGTTGTCCGCGGTGATGATCCTTTGAGTCACGAAGCTCAGGAGAACGCCACGCTTATGTTCAGGATGCACCTCCGAGCAACTTTTGCCACTCGTCGTGTCTTGGAGAAATCCCATTTGACGCGCGAAGCTTTCGATTGGGTCCTTGGTGAAGTCGAGTCCAAGTTCAACCAGTCCGTGGCCCATCCTGGAGAGATGTGTGGTACTCTTGCTGCACAGTCCATTGGTGAACCAGCTACCCAGATGACGTTGAACACTTTCCATTACGCCGGTGTCTCGAGTAAGAACGTGACGCTTGGTGTACCGCGTCTGAAAGAAATTATCAACGTTGCTACCAACATCAAAACCCCCTCCCTCACCGTCTACCTCGAGTCCGAAATTTCGCGTTCTGCTGCACTTGCGAAGAACGTCCAGCAAGAGTTGGCATATACCTCGTTGCGCACAGTTACAGCTGCTGTTGAAATCTGGTACGACCCGGACCCAAGTTCAACCATCATTGAGGAGGATTCCGTCTTCGTCGAATCCTTCTTCGCTATTCCTGATGAGGAGATCGAGTCGAAGCTCCACCTGCAGTCACCATGGCTACTTCGTCTGGAATTGGATCGTGCAAAGATGATTGATCGAAAGCTGACCATGCACTACGTGGCGAGTCGTATCGCGGAGAGCTTCAAGACGGATCTCTTCGTCATTTGGTCTGAAGATAACTCCGAGAAGCTCATTATCCGTTGTCGTGTGCTAGGCAGCCCAGATAAAGATGACGAGGGCTTTGGCGCTGTGGAAGAAGATATCTTCTTGAGGCAGTTGGAAAACACCATGCTTAACTCCGTCAGCTTGCGTGGTGTGAAAGGCATCAACAGGGTGTTCTTGACTGAGGCGGACAAGGTTATTGTTTCGCCGGATGGTAGTATCTTGACTGGAAAGGAGACAGAGTGGGTGCTGGAGACGGATGGTGTTAACCTGAAGACCGTAATGTGCATCGAGGGCGTCGACTTCACTCGGACATATTCGAACAGCTGCGTCGAGATATTTAACGTGCTTGGTATCGAAGCCGCCCGTGCTGCCATCATGAAGGAATTGCGCGGTGTCATCGAGTTCGATGGTTCTTATGTCAACTACCGCCATCTTGCACTTCTTTGCGACTTGATGACACATCGTGGCACACTTATGGCCATCACCCGTCATGGAATCAATCGTGCCGATACCGGAGCGCTGATGAGGTGTTCGTTCGAAGAGACTGTTGAAATCTTGATGGAAGCTGCAGCTGTGGGCGAGAAGGATGACTGTCATGGCGTCGCCGAGAACGTTATGTTTGGCCAAATGGCTCCTATGGGTACAGGAGCATTCGAAGTTGCGTTGGACATCGACATGCTCAAGGACGCTATCGTCGATCACAGCCTCCCTGTCCAATCTATGCTTGCCGCTCAACTTGACGATGGCATGACACCAGGGCAGGTCGCAATGACGCCCTACGACACCAATTCTCCTATGTGGCATGATGGCATGTTCAAGGGTGAATCTGCCTCCTTCACTCCTCTCGCCTCAAATGGAGGTGATGATGCAGCAAGCTTCCCATATCTTGGTGGCTTTGGACAGAGTCCTCTTGGTGCTGGTGGAATGTCACCTGCCGGACCTGGATACAGCCCTAGCTCACCAAACGCTTATTCGCCTACTTCACCCAGCTTCGTCCCACAATCACCATATGGGGGAGGTGCTACCTCACCCTTCGGGACATCACCTTATGCAACATCGCCCTTCTATGACCGAAGCAGAGGACCCACTTCGCCGACGTACTCTCCAACCTCCCCCGCTCTTAACCTCACATCGCCAGCGTATTCACCAACAAGTCCACGCTATTCCCCGACATCCCCTTCGTTCTCGCCGACGTCGCCGCGCTACAGCCCACAGTCACCGTCATTCAGTCCTACTTCCCCACGCTACTCACCTACTAGCCCATCATTCAGTCCCGCTTCTCCAAGATGTAGGTTTTTGTTTTGACTAATTTCAGAGTGTACGCTGACACTCATTCGTTTTTTCAGATTCTCCAAGTAAGCACTCCTGCTCACGGGTTCCGTTGAATATCTACTGACGGTACTTCCAGCCTCTCCTCGTATGAGCCCTTCTTCGCCCAAGTATTCTCCCGCCTCCCCTATGGCCTCGCCTTCATCACCTAAATATTGTAAGTTCAGTGCCCATGTGAGGGAAGCAACTCAACTAACCCCCCTGTCAGCCCCCACCTCACCCGCATATTCCCCTGCATGTGAGTATTATCCGTTGTTTCCTTCTATTCCAAATATTAATTTTCTTATTCTCTCTAGCTCCGGCATATTGTGAGCACACTATGATTAACCCCCTTAGCTTGGACCTGACCGTGAATCTTTACAGCACCGACTTCGCCAGCATACAGTCCAGCGTCACCCCAATGGTCTCCCGCTAGCCCCTCGCAAAACGGAACAAACAGGAACCACTCATACCAGACGAATCCTTCCTGGGACTGAGGTGCTTGGTAAAGCGTTTCGTCGTTTCCTGCACTGTCACCTTCAATCACATCTACCTTTTATACACATCCCTGTAGAATACATTTGACTATTGGTAACTCGTTAGTTGGTCGTCTCTTCTTCCTTTTCAGCATGCCCGTGAATACATGCTTGGCTTCTGTTGGTAGATACCGTAGTTGTGCTTGGATTTTGGTCGGTAGCTGGATGATAATATATTCAATCAGTCTCCGCGCTTGTGATCCGTTTTGTCTTACATAATCTCATTCCGTCCCACCATATTCCAGACGCGCCCTGTTCGAGGTTCGACTGTTAATCCTCCTCACAATGCCTACAACCCATGTAGCCCAGCCAAGCCATGATACACGCATATATATTATCAATAAAGATGGTGCACAAAGTAAGATTACTGTACTTCTTGGCTCAACAATGTTCGTGACGAAAAATGCCGCTTAGAACAGGCACATGTCCTTGAAAGAAACAACGGCCAGGTTTACGTCCACTATGTCAACCAGGATAAACGACTAGATGAGTGGGTGGATGAAGCGGACTGCCGACTCGAAGATGGTGTCTGGGAGAGACAACAAGGTACCTCAAGAAAGCGGAAACGACAGACTCCAACATCCAGCCGACTCGGCTCGCAGAGTGATGATACCCAACCGGTTCTCGACGAGGACGCTCCTGTGACAGAGGAGGATATTGATTTACAACAACACAAACAAATTACTGCGCAACGGAACTTCGAGACGGTGCACTATGGAGATTGGCAAATAAAGACCTGGTGCGTGTTCCCACCCCTTCGACATCCTTATCAACGCCCATATAAACTCTCAGGTACTTCTCTCCATATCCCCTCACAGACGAGGAAGAGTTGGTGCAGCCCTCGACTGGAACGGGACCAAGAATCCCTGGAGTTGCTCGGACCACGGCCCGATCTCATGGTAGAACTGTCGACATTCTTGCTGGTGGGCTGCACCGCTACAATAGCGAGGGACATCGAGCAGACCTCTATGTTTGCGACATGTGCTTTAAGTACATGGCCGACCCTGCGTCCTGGGAGCTACACAAGGTGAGTTGCTGCCCTAGTGGTCGTCAAGGTTGGATCTAACAGCACTCCTAGAAAGCGTGTGAGCTCAAGCACCCGCCGGGGCTGAAAGTATATCAGCGAGGCAAGTGGGCGATATGGCAAGTGGATGGTTCGCACCAAAAGGTATGTTTCCATCGTAGCGACGTCCTTTTCTCTCCACTCATTGACCTGAGAGCAGCTATATTGCCAGAACCTGGCCTTGTTCGGGAAGCTATTTATTGATGTGAAGACGTTGTTCTTTGATTGCGATAATTGTGAGCGTCACCTGTGATCCATCGTAACACACTAACGTTTCACAGTCCATTTTTACATCTTGACTGAGGGTACATCTACAGCGGACTACATGATTGGTTTCTTCTCAAAAGTAAGCCACAAAAACCTCTTAATCACACCCCTCCGATAAATTTTGTCTAGGAAAAAATTTCCTATGATGACTACAACCTTGCTTGCATAATGACTCTACCCCCACACCAACGAAAAGGCTTTGGGTCACTAATGATCGAATTCAGTATGCAACTCTCGTATCGTTCACACACCTCCACTCTAACTGCGATTGTTACACCTAGGCTACGAATTATCACGACGAGCAGGCAGAGTCGGTACCCCCGAAAGACCATTATCAGATCTCGGACTACGAAGCTATCTCGCATTCTGGGTTTCGCACATCATCCGTTTCTTCCGGTATCGGTTACTCTTACCCTTCGCAGGAACAGTCACTGATAAATCACTTGCACTTAGCCGTGTTCTCTCGGCACTTCCTCCTGAATATCCGCGGATCCGAACAATAGGAAATCTACCAGACCTTGCAAGGACTCCACCAGGGGACGTAGACGGTAATCCATCGAAGCGAAGAAGACGGGTCAAGGGCGGAGATGCTGCTGATCCCGCACTCAACACAACACCTTTGAGTACTTTTGACGGTGAGTCAGATGTTTGTCTCAGAAATAGCAACCCGACTAATTGCCCATATAGACCCTATGTTCTCGATACATCGTGTCTTTGAGACTATCCAACGTGAAGATGGCGCAGCTGAGATACACGTTAGTGTGCAATGCACATTAGCCGATATCGCACGAGCGACAAATCTGCGCGTCGAGGATGCAGCTTTCGCGCTGAACGAGTGTGGATTATTGATGCGACGGTTCACTCAAGGAGGGGAAGACGAGACGATTATCATTACTAGGGAACTAGTGGAGAAGGTCGCAGCAGAGAGAAAAGTGAAGCATGCTTGGTTGAAACTGGAGCATATATTGTTGGATAGTAATGGTCCCTGATGCTATAGGGGAACTTGGTTGGATTTGATGTATAATAGGCCACCACGGACTCATCCCGAGGTCGACGCCGGAGAGTTACCATCGTGAAATCCATGAGGCAACCCATGTAAAGAGGTCCGGCTCGATGAAAGTCGTAATCTTCGGGAGCATGAACTGGACATGCGATGATCAACATCACTGTCTCCCAAATATTTCTGCACCATCCCATGAACCCCAACAGGCGAAATCATTCGCTAACTGCCCGTGTTCCACCATGAGTTCGGTTTTCCTCATCGGACCCAGCGGTGGTGCGTCGTATAGTTTTGCGATCACATCTTCGACCGACGTTGAGGTGACCAATATCAGTTTCGCGGTTGGCTTGAGGATTTGGCGGAGTGTCTGGATCAATTTTGCGTTCGTCACCTAAAAATAATGTTCATCAGCCGGGAAATTCCAAAAGCCATCCTGGAAAGCGAACTTCATTGAGGAAAGGTGGATCGACAATAGCAAGGTCAAAGGATCCCTTAAGCTCCGCCGGGAAGCTATCCGGCTCGTTGAGGTCGTACGGAACGTAGTGCGAGGGTGTCAGCACCGCAAACCGCTGATCGACTTCTAGCAAGCGCGTTTGGGGACGAGGATACAAATTTTGGAAAGCGACGAACGCTGTTGGTGCACAGACAAACGCGATGGATGCGTTAGGAGAAGGCTCAATTTCGCCGATTAATCCCGCGAGGCGGTTCGCGAATGATGTGCTATACCTGTGTGGAGAGCGGTTAGAGTACGGGGCTTTGGATGTGGTGCTTGCTCTTGTTCTTGATCCTGGGGCTGGCCCTCGATGCCTTCTTCCTCTAACACGAAGTGAAACTCACCAGAACTGGCTTAGTTGCCAATCCTCGCTGAAGGCAAGACGATACTCATCCACGTCCATTATATCCTTTTCGCCACGGATGCCCGTACTTCCATCCGCTTGGAGACCTGCAACATGGCCTGCCTCTCTATCAGCCATGAGCTGCTGGAATCTTTGTTCCTCCTCAGCTTTGCTCGATAAGAAATCGTCCAGGAGAGCAAGGGTGGCCGGATTCAACGACGGTGGCGACCCAGACAAATCAGAGCGGGGAGAGTCTGGTGTGGGGATATCAATGAACTCAGGCATCGTGGAAGTGGAGGAGGAGGAAGATTGAAATTTGAAATATTGAACTCATAACATTCCGATAGAACCGGTCCGTTATATATAGCCCGGACTGATCATCAACTGATCGCATACTGATCATTTGATCCAAAGCAATGACATCAGAGATGGTTCGTAGTTCAACGAACACAAGAATTCGGCCTCGAATAGCCTAGTAGTAAGAGCCGGGAAGTATGGATATGACTAGTATTGAGGGTATAGTGGTACCGTGAAACTCCTCTGGGTGCGGGACTCACATATGCTTGAAGTAGCACCCCTGTCCCGTGATGTAACCCAGACACTTCACAACACGTTACTTTCTACCCCGCAATCCACTGGTGCGTGCGCTGCTGCGAAAAGCTGTAGCGACCTGCCCCCCCATAACCTTCGACCACCTCTGATAAATGGAAGCTGTGGCCAAATTAAAAAGCAATATAATCACCCTTCCCTACCCTATCGTTCTCCTCTCCAGCTTCAGATGGCACGGTATCCCAGATTCGCAACGACTTCTACTTGATACTCGTCCTCAGGGTAACATCGTTGAAAACCTCCGGTCCAAAGCCCCACCATTTGTCGAAGCCATTACCTCCCGTGCTAAGGAGGCCGGCTCCACTGGTGTGCAGTGGTGTACAGACCAAGTGCAGACCAACGGAAAGATCGGGGGGTACAAAAAAATACTGGCTACATTTATGTCTGGTGCTCCCTGGATCTGTCTTGACCAGCTCGCTGGCATCTCCCAATGGTACTCTAAAGGGCTCACTATCGTGACATGATGCTGATTTTTGACGCTGTGATAATTTGTCACCCGAGACCCTACAGCACTTGCGGTGCGGCCAACTACACGAGTTCGAATATCATGGTGTCCAATCCCCTTGCCACCTCTTATTCACTCGTCTCACTCAGCTCTTGCTTACTCTTGCATTCACGGCTGCTGTTCTCTGCTCGGTGTCAATAGCCACTGACATTCTGGTCTTTAAATAACCTGGTCAGCACCCCCGCCAACGTGGCACCAATGTATGTGCGAAGAAAAGACCTCGGCTGCTTCCTGAACATGCGAGCAAATATAATTATCATCAAAGCTGTTGGAACGTTCCCGTCAACGTACGCTGTTCCGGGATAACTCCTGGGCGCATAGGTCCGATGGGTCGAACCCCAGGTCGCTACAACTTCCTAAACTCCTCGACACGCAACTTCTCAGGCTCGGGGAATCTTGTCTAGAGACAATGCATGGACACTGCGGAATAGGGTTTCATCATCCAATAAATCCTCTCTATTGCCATTCTGGTGGAAATTTTGTTCCTTCAAAGGTGAGGACACCTCCAGATGACCAGTCTTTCATCACCGATGGCTGGATGTACGTCAGAGGAACCGAGCCCACCACATGGCTTAGAGTATACAAGAATATGTGAGAAAGCGGCTCTTGGCAGCAACTAATTCAGCACGGGTCAAATCTTGTTTTCGGTGCGCAAAAAAGTCTCAAGGGTGCGGGCGATGATTTCCTTGGCAAACAAGGCGCCAAAATTCGTGCAGCATTTCCATCCAAGTCACATCAAAAATTGAACCGTAGAATTTGTATCTATGAACGCAACCTGTAACTGCGGCCGCCGATGAGCAGTAAACGATTTGGGCTGTCACGAACGGGGATAACCTGGAACAGCGGTAGTCAACAGACTGTATGTTGGTTCTCTGTGAATAGACTTTCAATCGCGGGGGCATCGCGAGGTTTAGCCGTTTACGGCACTGCGGTGAATGCAATTACCTATTGAGCTCGGTGAAAGGCCCAGGTGTCAAATGATAAGTTAACATTCGGGTGTTGGGTCGGATATTCTGTCGGGAAACATCTACGGTTCTTTGAGCTCACGGTTTTACTATTTAGCGGTGGATGGAATGGAGGATCTTCACTCAACGACCTTAGTTGAAAAGTCTCCCCTCTTGTTCTATTAAGAATGCACAAACTGCTCGCCCTTGTCTCTCTTGCCGTCCTCGCTGGACAGGTTTCTGCCCAATCACAAGTTTATGGCCAATGTAAGTCGCTTCCCGAGCTGTTTCTCTGCACGTCTTTCTGACCCATTTGAACCTAGGCGGTGGTATCGGCTGGAGCGGACCTGTACGTGATTTCTTCTTTGAGTTCTTGACACAGGCTAAAGTATGAATCTCAACAGACTACCTGTGGGTCACATTGTTATGTACATCGAGCACCTCATCGACTGGGCTAACATATCTCAGGTGTTTCTGGGTCAAGCTGTACCTATGTGAACGACTACTACTCTCAGTACGTCGAACAATACCAACGAACCTTCCCCATACTGAACGGAGTCACGCAGATGTTTGCCTGGCTCCGGTGGCGGTTCTACTCCGCCGACCACCACCAACCCGCCTACAACCACTCCTGCCCCCACTGGCACACCGACTGGCGGCCTCAACGGTCGCTTCACTTCTCACGGCAAGAAGTTCTGGGTGAGCATCAAATCTATAACGGTAGTGGATTCAGCTCATTTTCCCACTCGACGGTAGGGCTCTGCTGCAGACCAGGGCACCATTAACATTGCCGGTATGTTGCCTTACGATTAGTTTCCTTGCGTGAGTTGATGGTATGTAACATAGCCAACGTTGCGCTCTTGAAGTCCGACTTTGGCGCCGTCACTCCAGAAAACTCGATGAAGGTAAGACTGGCATTCAGATGCATAACTATTATTTGCTGAATTCGTATCTAGTGGGATGCCACTGAACGTATGATAAATATACCATTCGGTTTAGTGGAAACGCTGACGTCGTAACAGCCAGCAGGGGACAATTCAGCTTTACTGGCTCCGATTTCCTCGTCAACTGGGCTACCTCGAACGGCAAGATGATTCGTGGACACACCCTCGGTAAGTCGTCAAAGTCTGTTACGTTCTGTCCAGTGCTTCACTTCATTAATAATTCCCTGCTTAGTCTGGCACTCTCAGCTCCCATCTTGGGTCTCCTCGATCGGTGACAAAACTACCCTGGTGCGTGTGTTGTTTTTGGCAGTAATGGGTTTGAACTTTGCGAGTTGACCTTGGCTTCTAGACCTCGGTCATCCAGACCCACATTTCCAATGTGGCTGGCAGGTACAAGGGAAAACTCTACGGTGAGTCACTATTCTAACTTTGTCATTGAGCGATGTACTCACTTCCTTTGTCTGCAGCCGTGAGTACAGTATCACCCAATTTTTGTGTGAGGAACTAATCCATGAGCTAAATAACATAGTGGGATGTCTGCAAGTAAGTGTCGAATCTTTGAACAATCCACGGAAGGCTCACCGTTCTACAGTGAAATCTTCAACGAAGACGGCACCCTCCGCTCTTCAGTCTTTTCAAACCTCCTTGGCGAGGTACGCGTTCAATCTCCCCCAGCCCTGAGTTGTAATCTCTAACCTCACTTTGTTTCCCAGTCCTTCGTCACCATCGCTTTCCAAGCCGCACGCGCAGCTGATGGCACCGCCAAGCTCTACATTAACGACTACAACCTCGACTCCAACAATGCCAAAGTGCAAGGAATGGTCGCCCTCGTCAAGCGCCAGAACCAATCCACAAAACTCATCGACGGTATTGGTACCCAGATGCACCTCAGCGCTGGTGGTGCTGGTGGTGCACAGGCTGCTCTCACTGCCCTCGCTGGTGCCGGTACTGAAATCGCCATCACTGAGTTGGATATCGCTGGCGGTGCGGCGAATGACTACACGACCGTTGTGAAGGCTTGCTTGGCAACGTCTGCTTGCGTTTCGATTACCAGCTGGGGTGTTGCTGATGTTGTAAGTATTGGGATGGTACTTTTGGGTGCTTCGATTATTGATGTTGAGCTTTTAGAACTCGTGGCGTGCTAGCAGCACTCCGTTGTTGTTCGACAACAACTATCAGCCCAAGCCGGCTTACACTGCTGTTATGAATGCGATGTGAAGAGCCGCTCGATGTTCAAGATGAATGAGATCTTTACGATTATTTATATAGTTGCAAACAAAATAGATCGATATTATTTGGGAGTCACCTCGTGCGTGTACTGAGGAAGACCAAACAATTTTTCTAAGGAGTGCCGAGTCTATGGGGAATCAAATCGCGCTGTATACTTCTTGCAATTTCTGAACGAGCGCCTCGAATCTATCCGCGGGAAGCAACATCATTCTCGCCCTCAGGTCCAACCCGAACGAATCATTTTCCCTTGGTTCGTTTGACGCATTCGAGTATCTATAATCGAGGGAGTGGAGAGAAAGCGCGCGAATAGCTTCATCTTCTGGGTGGAAGGGGTATATACCATCTGCCGGCGGTTCGGGAGTGGGTTGTGATGGAGTAGGCCTTGATTTTTTGGGGGATGATGATTTTGACTTGGAGCGGTTGCGGGGCACGGTGTTGACGAGGGCGGATTCTTCCTCCGGCGTGAGGTGGTAGTTGCGGGAGATAAAGAGGAAGTGCGAGAAGATGTAAGGTTCGTTCTACAATGAAGAGTTAATCAAATATCAACGTTCCAGTGAGCATGTGTACGCACGGCCGAGATGCTCCGTTGAAGTTCGTCCGCAAGCATACTATACATCGGAGGAATGACCTGAACGGGCATATTGATTAGACGCTCGCAGATCACGAGCCCCACATGATGCTGAGTCTGTGAAAACAGGCCACTGAGCGTCGCGTGGAACGCCTTGTCCTCTACGAGATTGACTTTGTCGAGACAATAGTTGGCTATAGCCTTGATAGAAGGATGTTGGTAGTGAGCGTGCATATTGAGCACAGTGAGAAGTGCGTATGGGTCGCTCTCAATACCATCTGTCTTGATGGTTGTGCCTATGGTCGGCTGAGAAAGAATGAGGTCTGTAAGCTCGGTAGTACTGAAGAGCTCGGCATCGCGCTGGAAGAGTTGCTTGAGGAGCCTGTTGATGGCGTGGTAGTCGATGGTCGGGTTTGGATCGAAAAAATCGAAGTCAACATTCACCAAGGACTACTGTTCTGCTGAGTCAGCAGGAATAAAACATATGAATTCTAGACATACGACGTCGGAGCCAGAATCAGAGTCGTTTTGGGTGTCGGCGTTGTCTGCTTGTTTGCGTTTCATGGCTGGGAAATTGTGGGAATGATAAGAAAGAAATCGGTTCCAATTAAGTCGAACACGTGGGCGCTCGCTCAGGTCATGTGACGGACGCGCTAATTAGAGGTATATAATTCGGCGGTAAAGATCCGTTCCTTTAATGCTCTCTCGTCTTTACCGCTTTCCTCTCCGCAACGCAGCCCATGCTTCTCATAGAAGGTCGTACAGACCACTGGCTGGTATAGCCACGGTTTCCGGAGGTCTTCTCCTCGCCGCAGGATACATTCATGCCGATTCTCTCGAAGGCAATGAAACCAGACAGTCCCTCGGATCTCTAATTCGTTCTTACTCGGTCTTCACTATGTGCTCGATATCCCCACTCGTAGACCATTCGACTAAGATACTCAGCACGCTCACAGGTATTCCAGGCGTCCGACAGGTAACTGAGGCCTTTGTTAGGGCAACATTCTTTAACCACGTACGTTCAATGCCTCCTTTGTACCATGCCCCCGGATCTTACGCTCCTGTACATACAGTTCGTTGGCGGTGATACCGCGGAGGGCACCCTACCCCTCTTGTACTCATTCCGTCGGGGAAACAAGGGTGCTCTCCTCGCTTACTCAGTCGAGGTTGACCCAGCATCTGCGGACTCGCATTCTGGTAACGGAACTGTGTCCAAGGATGACCTTCCACACAAGCGCATCATCAAGGAGATGATCCACTCTATCGATGTTGCGGCAAACTTTGAGGACTCTTTGAACGATGGTGGGAGGCGCACATGGGTCGCCGTCAAGTTAGTGAGTAGACAGAACATTCACAATGATTGTGTACGCAATGCTTCTATCGTTATCAGACCGCCCTCGTGCCCAACGCCCAGGCTCTCATTAATCTCTCCAGCCATATTGTCCAATCTCGCGCTATCAAACCTGACTCGGTTCCATTTCCTGGCTGCCCTCGTTCCTCTGACCTAGAGGCCGTCCTTCATCCTACTGCTTCATCTTCCACATCCCTTACCAAAGAAGATATCAATGACTTACGCGAACTCTGTGAAGATCTTTATCGCGTGTGCACGCACGCAAGACAACGAGGCGTTAAGGTCATTATCGATGCCGAATGGAGGTGTGTTCCTCATGAATTATTTGACCCTGAAGGTACTCTTCATATTGATGACGTCATTTAATCACTTCGTAGTTGGTATCAGCCCGCCATTGATGCCGTCGCACTCGCTCTAATGCGCGAGTTCAACACCCTCAACAACTCTCATTCCATCGTGCAACCTCTTATCTATACCACGTACCAAGCCTATCTTAGAAGGTAAAGCACTTTGCTTCTCATTATCGCGTGGCTATGATTATCTCTCTATAAATAACTGATACACGTTTAACTCCGAACCTGTAGAACTCCTTCCCATCTCGCTCTCTCCCTTGATGATGCACGAAAGAACAATTACGCGCTTGGTGTCAAACTCGTCCGAGGTGCTTATCACCCATATGAATTCGCGGCTCACAAGTCCAAAGGTTCTTCTATGTCGATTTCCCCGGATGAATTGCCACCGGTATGGTCGCACAAGGACGAGACGGATAAATGCTATAATCACTGTGCCAAGATGCTGCTCAACGCCGTCCATGATGATATATATGGACAGGACAACTCGAATTCCAGGAATACCGAAACTTCTATAGATAACGGGGGACCGAAGAACTCCGACCATTCATGGTCCTCGTGGCTTAAGGGGTATATTTACTCCAATCCTGTCAGTAGGGTCGCTGGATCTACCCCATCAAGTGCTAGCGATAAGAAGCTCCCCTCTATTGGAATCCTTTTCGGAACACATAACTGGGAAAGCGCGAAACTGATTCTCGACGGGCTTGTCCAGAACGGTTTGGCAGAGCCGCTTCCACAAGAGCAAAGACAGGAGGATGGCGAGGTCGTGGTTAAGGTGAATCCAGAGGCTGTCGAGCGGGTAGCTGTTGCCCAGCTTTACGGTGGGTTCTTGTCTGAAGCCACCTCCCACCTTGACTAATTATTGACACTATTAGGTATGAGTGACGACTTGACACAATACCTTGTCAACCGGACCCGAGCCGCCACACCTTTCATCATCAAGTTAGTCTTCACTTCTCTCCGATTTTCTTCCCCGCTCTCAATTGATATTGGATATAGATACGTTCCGTATGGTGCCCTCGAAGAAGTCATGCCCTACCTGAGTCGTCGCGCCCTCGAGAATAAATCAGTCCTCGGAGACGGCAAGGCCACGCATGAACGACAACGAGCAGGCAAGGAGATCTGGAAGAGAATAACTGGTCAATCTTAGACACATACAGCCTCGTAGATCCATGGCCTAAGTTTCACGAATCTTTACGCATTTGTACGTTTGCATATCTAGACCTATCCCCCCGAAAATAATATTCATACCGATGGAATTAATTAATATGTATACATACAAACAACACAACAAGTTGAAAAAGACATTGACAAGCATCAAACTCAATGGGGATCTCCAGTCGTAAACGATAACCGGAGCCCGGTCAGCGGAGTCACTAACCTAAGTGTCGCCTCCGGACCTAACCCGTATACCTCTTCGGATCTCTTCATTTCTACAATTTCGTCCTCCGTTTCATGAATAGGACCCCTGGGCTGGAATTCCATGGTGTCAGGTGTCAGAACCTCTTCTTCACTTGCAGTTGATCCGGTTGATGACGTTTCCAGCGGTGAAAGCATACTTTGAGTAGGGGATAAGGTCGCTGTTGACTCCGCCAAAGGCCGGGTAACCTCAGCTTCGAGGTATTCTTCCCCTTCGGAATCGTCTTGAAGTATGTCACCAGTGTCCGCAATGCCGTCAGACTCCCTGATGACGATGTCTTCATCTTGCTTTGTGTTCGTAGAACGGGGCACACGAGGCAACGATACGGATCGCACGCCCACAGAGCCGCTTTTGAACCCAGTCCAGAAACTCGACATACTGAGACTATGAAACAAACCGTGGCATGCCTTCGGAACAGGGATCGTGTCATTTGACGCTATCGAGTTCCTCACAGTAGCAGTAACCGCACCGGGACCCGAACGAAGACCAGAGGAAGGACAGGAACGAGAGCCGGAACCAGAGATAAGATCAGAGCCAAGATTATTACCAGAACCAAGACCAGACCTAGGACCACGTCCAATGACACCCGGAGTCCCCGGCACAGGGATCCGACTTGGTCCGGGCGCAGACACAGACCCAGACGCGGGAGCGACATACGTAAACCCAATCCCACTCCCGATTTGACTCAGCCCATTCGGTAAATCCACAATCGGCTCAGCATACGCAGCGTACTTGAGTGCCGCAATCGACTTTGGTCTCCTTCGCAGCTTCTGCTGGATTGTCATTGTGCTGAGGTTATTGAAGAACCGGGGTGGATAGATTGTTAAAGAACGCTCCTTGCGTAGGTTCCAGGCGCGCGCGAATGGTATTTTGATATTGGATAAAGATGGGCCCGAGTACTCGGAATGTAGGGAGAGTCTATCTTCGCACTCTAGAGTATCCCAGAAGTCTGCTGCGCGGTGGTA
This sequence comes from Macrolepiota fuliginosa MF-IS2, assembly GCA_015584085.1. Lineage (NCBI taxonomy): Eukaryota > Fungi > Basidiomycota > Agaricomycetes > Agaricales > Agaricaceae > Macrolepiota > Macrolepiota fuliginosa. The sequence goes on from MU151229.1 coordinate 43,551, forward strand.
TCCACGAGCAATGGGAGGGGAAGCTCGAGCCTGGTCAAATTCGGCTGCTTGAACTTTTGCGGACTCCTGACCCGAAGGAGGGGATATGAGTGTCTGACTGACTTTATCCAGAATCACGGTAGACTGCGCAAGGGGTTGAGTCATATGTAGTTCGTGAAGCTTGTACCGTACTTCAGGGGTCATGAACGGCGACTGAAGGAATCGTGGTGTCGCCTGGCTGAAGGACTTCTGTTGGGATCCAGGCCCAAATGCACTAACTCGTGGAGAAAAACATTGCTCGCGGGATGAGACTTCTAGCCTTCCGGTGTTTCTCGAAGTTCTGACCACGTTTGAAGCGAGAAAATCCCGCGGCAGAGGTGCTAAGTTGATTAATGTCGGAACTCATGCATGGCTGAGGGAGGTTATCGTACCTGGTGACTCGCGTCTCCGGACCTTTTCCCAGTCACTAAAAGCAAATAAGTCTAGGAAGAACAGAATGACGGCGCCACTTACGCATTCGAGAAGTAAGGATGATGCCGGATGATCCGCGTGTTTGGTCGTATGGCCGGATTGCGTTCAAGGCACTTGAAGGGGGTCAGCTCAATCGAGATAGCTATGACGGTATGCTCACTTTGAGTATCAGATCCCGAGCTATTGGGTTGATGAATCGGACTGTCTTGTTCGGAAGGCCTTCGGACAGGATCTTATCTACGACCTGCTCCGGAAGAAGTGTTGCATCTTCAATTTCAGAGAGGAACGCATGCTGTGGATAATGCCATGAACGAAACCCCACAAAGAAGCGGTAATATGGTTTACCTTTCCGTGGAACATATAATAGAGCACCATCCCAAAAGACCAAGAATCGACTAATGTGTCGTGGCTCCAACCCAACAGCAGTTCCGGGGCTTGGTAAGGCCGGTTATTCTGAGTTGTAGGATCGCGGAAACATTTTTCGTGCTGTTGTAGAATTGTCCCATGCTCTAACCCAGAGAGAACAATGTGGCCGTGCTTGTCAAAGATAACTGTATCGGGGGATACGTTCCGATGGACGATCCCAGCGTCATGAAGAGAGCGTAGGCCCGTTATCTGTGTCCATGTCTTAGAAATCAGCCGGAGGGTAGGAATATCGGCGACTTACAATTTCACAGGCATAGAAGAATACCTCTAGAGAACCAAATATGCCATAGTGTCCAATGGCGTCCGCGAGGGTACCGCAAGGATAGTTTTCCTGCACACAGGTCAGAATATGGCGTTCATGGACTGGCAAGAGGACATACCATAACGAGGTAGGTATAGCGGTCCATTTCAAAAGTCCAGTGTAGCGTCAAGTTGAATGAGGCGCGAGCTTCCTTGACTTTTGCCAGGATAGCCAATTCTGACCATGCTTGTCGCGTTTGTAGTAACCTCTTGATAGCATATAAGCGACCATCTGAACGCTTAATGCAAACTCCCACGCCATTCTTGAAAGATGTTGGATCTACAAGGAAGTCTGAAAGACAAGGCGCATCGAGCTCATAGTCGGAGAATGATGGTGTGGTGGGAAAGGACGAGATGATATGTTCATCTTCTGCGAGTGGAGCCCTAGAAATGGGAGCGGGTACTTCTCCATGGTCCCCAGCAAAGAAGTCCTGCCTACAGTTAATTGAAGGAAGAAACTCGAAATCTAGTACCACATACGTCCATTTCTTGTTCATCGTCCCATTCAGGAACCACGTGTCTAATGTTCGGGTAATGCTATTCCAAAACTGGTTTGTACTTGTGAAACTATAAAATGAATTTCCTGACTCACTCTGGGATCATAGCTTAGGTTGATACTGGATGGACGCCTTCCAAGACCTTCGTTGTGAACGTCTTCCAGCAGGCCAGAGACAGCCCGCTAATAATAAGACAGTCAAGGTTATATCAAGTATAATGGCAAATGACTCACAGAGAAAGAAAGAGAATCAAAGCGGGGCGTTTCCAGTCGTGGAGTTGTCCGATAGACTTGGGGCGGGGTTTGTGGAAGGGGGCTGCTCGGAGAATACTACAATTTATCAGCGAGGGAAATATTTAGGAATTCAAGATCCACCTACGGTGAACATTATAAGGTAGGTGTCGCGGGAGGTAGCGCTAATGATGGTGGTGGTTTTAGGAGAGAGCTGAGTGGACCCACAACAGTAAACCCCAGACTCGGCTCAACCTCGGCAATGCGGTCCGCCGGAGTTCTCGGCATCGGTGTTACCCGATGTTTGCCCACGCCATTAGCAGTGCCTTGCGTACCAATTGCTCAGCACACTCTATCACACTATGGCTACTGTACATCCCTCTCGTCTTGGTTTAATTCCAGAAAACTTGCGTTCAGTTCAATCTGAAGACACTGGTAGACGACCTCCACGACAGCATTCCAGCCGGAGCCCGAGTCATGGACATGGTCGGGAGAGGGGAGGAGATAGGTATTCTGAACGGGAACCGGAGCGAGGGCGAGACCGGGGGCGTAGCAGAAGTCGGGATGGGGAGGGAAAATATGGACGAGGGGATTACGACCATAAAAGGAGGGCAAGTCCGAAGTACGAGGATTACAGACCCGAGGCACCGCGTGCTACGGGGTCACAGCGTCAGGAAAGCCGAATGTATCCCGAAAGAGGGGGCGGTGGGAGGTATGGCGGACAGTTTGGGAATAACCCGGACTTTCTAGATAGGTGCGTGTCCTGTAGCTTGTTATTATAAGTGGAAACAATCTAATGCATTGATAATTCAGCCGACGGGAACAGCGAGAAAACATTGAAGTAAATGTTTGGCCCCCTTCTCCCACCACCCCTTACAAAGAAATGTGAGTCGCTCGTCAATAGCGTCTGTTACATACTGATGCAGTGCCCAGACACACCAAACGCCATAAATCGAGTCGAAAATCCAAACGTGTTAGGGATCCCTCGTCTGACTCTTCTTCCGTTTCCGAAGAAGAACGACGACGTAGAGAACGTAAAGCCAAGAAACGTTCCAACCGCGCTCGGGACCACGATGACGACAGGCGTGATAGAAAACGCCGGCACCATTCACGAAGCCGTCGACAAGATGACTCTGACGACTTAGATTCGGACGCCCACCGCAGTAGCAAGAAACACAAAAGCAGCCGAAGAACCAGTAAATCACGGCGCGACGAGCGTGCTGGGAGCGAACGACGGAGTAAAAGCAAATCACTTCGACTCCAAAGCCCAAGCCCAAGCCGCAGCCCTCTACCCAACGATGACGATGACGAAAGCGAGTGGGTCGTCAAACAACCTTCCGTTCTTCCTCCTGTCCCGCTCCCAGCAGCCTCCACAACTACAACACATGACTCGAACTCTGGGCCCGCTGTGGATGGCAGTGCTGCATCGACATCGAACAGAGACAGATCTCGCTCAGTCTCGTACATGGACTCGGACTCGGACTCGGACTCTGACGTCGGGCCAAAACCTCTAACAAAAGCCACGACAACCAAAAAGCTGGACGAGCGCGCATACGGTGGTGCTCTTCTCCGGGGTGAAGGTAGTGCCATGGCTGCTTTCCTTCAGGACGGTACCGATGTTCGTATCCCCCGTCGTGGTGAGATTGGTCTTACCTCGGACGAGATTGCGCAATTCGAGACCGTGGGTTATGTCATGAGTGGAAGTAGGCACAGGAGGATGAACGCTGTTCGAATGAGGAAGGAAAACCAAGTTATCAGCGCGGAAGAGAAGCGTGGCATTCTGAAGTTGCAGAGAGACGAGAGGGAGAGGAGGGAGACGATACTGAGGGAGGAGTTTAGTGAGCTGGTGAGTGAAAAGCTCAAGGCTGGTGCGACGCAAATCGCAGGCCCTTCGAAGGAGTAGACAGGTTGGTTATCTTGTGTATGACTGTCCTCTGTTGTCGGATGACTTTCCTCCATTCCTACATTTTTGAATTATCAATTGACTTTGTTTTTGGGAATTGAAAAAGGATTCTCATTGTTGGCATTACCATTACTTCGGAGGACACACGGAAGCACTCGAGAACCCGACTAATGATACTCACGTGACTATGATCACCAGTCGCGTTAATATACATAGCACTTGATAACTTTATCACCAACCTTTTCTTTCCGACGCCGCCATGTACTCATTCCTCCCCGACGAGATTCTCAAAGAAATACTGACTCCTGCCCTCCAAATTTCGGATGCTTCCTTCGCTTGCATTGGCTCCAACAGCCCCTTCTCCCGCTATCAGCAAAGTACCTCCGCCTATCTCCTCGTTTGCAAGGACTGGCTTCGCGTCGCGACACCGCTGCTCTACAATGTCGTTATTCTCAGGTCGAAGGCCCAGATGCAGGCCTTAGAACGTGCACTCAAGTCCACTAAGGAACTCGGTGGTTTCATCAAGAAACTCCGCATCGAGAGCGGTCACTGCGCGTCTCTCCAACACATCCTCAAGGCCGCGCAAAACCTTACAGACCTCTTTCTTTCGTTCGATATTTACTCGCAAGATACCGTTCTAGGCCTCTGTAAAGGATTGCAGCACATCCAACCTAGGCGGGCCATCTTTTACTTGTCAGAGAGCTATGGGGGATTCAACCAGAAGAACGAGCAAGTGACCAGTGCTTTGGCTACGCTCATGCCTAAATGGACCAAATTGGTGCGCCACCAACTCTCATACCGGGACATGATAATTCGAGCAGGATCCAGACAAAAGTCGTGGTATCCATAGGGTACCTTGGAACCCATTCCGAGGTCACTAGTAGCATGCTCGACTGCGTATCCTACAGCAAGTCAGTGACCCACATAACCATCACGAGTCCTTATCAAACTTCCTGGATCAAGCGACTTCTCAAAATACCAGGCATCAAGAAGATTGTACTCAAAAGGGATTGTCTGAATAACGCATTCCGGGAGCAAATTAAAAAAAGGACCAAGCTAGGAAAAATTATCGTCTTGGAGTAGGTCCACCTACATAGCTGGAGCGCTTCTTAAGTTGACCAATAATACCAGCACTAACGCCCATACAAAACTACTGAAGAAAACGTCATTCAAAGATACCTCCATTAATTACTCGAACTCGTTCTCTGACGAAATTTGGACAAATATATTCTATCACTCCATGGGGATCCCCGAGTTACAAGACGCCACCTTCACAGATCGTCCAATGTTTATGGCCTCCTACTTCGGTTCTCATTATCGCCGTCAGCTAGTGTTCGTTTGCAAGAAGTTTTCCGTCAGTAATTCATGACCACCCTCAGCAATTGCGCATATATTGATGATTACTCTCAGAAAATCGTGCTCCCTCTTTACTATGAGAACCTAGTCCTGTCTTTAGGCTCGGATATAATTTCGTCGGCCCGCTATTTGGAGCGGAATCCGGACGTAGGCAAACGCGTCAAAAGTATCTATCTCAGACCCTCCCCTCGCTGGGAGCACAAATGGCACATTGTGAATGGCTCCTCGCACCTCAATACTATTCTTTCCGTCGTTCCGAACCTACAACGCCTTTTTTACTTCCATGGACCTGATTTTGATGCTGGCCGTGAGATCCTCGACTGGACAGCGTTAACGACGCTTTCATCAACAGCCGGGTCCCAACTCTGCGACCTCGAACTACGTCTTTCCGGAGGAGTACGCGCTGGAAACCTCGAGCAGTTGACTCAGTTTAGCGCTCTCAAAAGTATTACATTCCAAGGGGGCGGAATATCCTTCGACAAGGAGGGTATTCCGAAAACTGCGCTGCCGCAACTGGAGTCACTAACATGCCGGGCGACCGATAATACCTTCCTCTCTATCCTAAGTGCGATGGAGTATGTGCATTTTCTTCATGCACCCTCAATGTATGTAACAAAATATCTGACGAAATAATGTCAAAGTCTTCCCAAGCTCATAGCTGCCCATTTCCCCCGAGCCGACGAATCTGTCGGCGCGGCCACTTTCCTTCGAAAACATGGGCACCAGATTCTCTTTCTCGAAGCTGGATTTCTTCCTGCAATCAATTGCTTCGATACCTGTCCGAATTTGGTCTTTTTTGTCCTTCCAGAATCTCATAATGGGGTGAGCCGTAACTTCTTTATTCTAGCTTTTCGTTGATTGTTTGATGGGGTCTCAGATCCCAGCGGCGGAATTCTTCTTCAGCACCAACAAACACCACAAATTGAAAGCCATCTATATCAATACGACTGACGTGGCGAGTAGTACTAATAAAGCACTAAAGCAAAGATTCGAGTACCTCGGTGATCTGGATCTGTCCAACTTTCCATCTCTCCGCCGCATCAGGATAGCTTATGCTCAGTGGCCTGCTACCGAGTGCGTACATTCCTTAACCTCTAAATCGCTACCCTTCACACAAGATATTTTAGGCGCGAAATCGAGAAGAACAATTTCGTTGAATGGGCGGAATATATCAAGGGGACCTTTGGTGTAGACGTTATTGATGGGAGGGATCAGACATGGGTTCCGCGTTTGAAGTCCAAGAAGAGATTGAGAAAATAGTGAAATCCCATAACCATTCCTACGTAATTATGCTACAGACGCTTGTAGTTCGTTAGTGCATTGTCAACGAAGGATCCGTACTACGTTAATTCTGGTCTTGAACTAGCTAGAGTTCCCCGTTGATGCCTCAATAGCGGCTCTTCGTGCCGCTCGTTGATGACTTGGCTTGCGGTATGGCATTAGTCGTGGTTTCCAGGCTGTACCCTTGTGGTCGAGTAGATTTACACCCCATTTGATTTTGATTTGCTCAGCCCAAGCGACCCATTGGTTACCCTCGATTTCACGCCTACAAAAAGATATGCATATAAAGTCAGTCGCAAAGCCCCCAAGAATACCGTCATCTGAACTCACTCCTCAGTTGGCCACCCATTACATTGGGACATTCGGATCGAGCGCAGCGATTTGAAGTTACTGAGATCCAGATCAAGGAGGTATTCGTTCTTCTCTACGTACTCTGTACGCCGTTCGTTGGACTTGATGTAGATTTTCTCTAGTGGATGTTCATGGGAACATGTGAAAAAATCCGCATAGGGAGGCTGAAATATTTTGTCAGATTTCCGCAGAAAAAGGAAGTGCCAAGCTCCTCACTCCGGCGTCTTGTGCAGGCGAATCTAAAGTTTTGAGGTTCGGACATAGATCGAAAATGTGGATATCATCCTCAACAAATCCAATCTCGAGATGTCGCAGCTTTCGACCATGATTTTCGAAAAATTGATTTGTGTCATTCAATTGCCTCGCCGGTCCCAGAAAACGAGCTGTGTGTAATTTGGGCAGGCTAGAAGGCTGCATGTCAATATTTCCATGAACTCAACGATGATAGTGTATAGAAAACAAACTCAAGGTAAGTGAGAAAGTTGATAAACGTCTTGCTTCGAGTCGCGACATACGTGACCGACTCGAGGTTACTCCAGGAGTTGCGTGGGATGGCCGAGAGATTCTTTAACTGGAGAGTAATAACGGTATCCCAGACGAGGTGCCTTAGCGCAGAGAAGTTGCACAAAGCCTCGGGTGATTTGTTGGTATCCTTACTAAGGCAAAAATCTATGTCGACAATAGAGGACCCACAGTTGTCGGCCAGCGAAGTGATGGCGTTCCAGGAGATAGGATTGCCATGTGGTAATAACCATTGGTCATCGTCTGATACGCCCCAATCTGCGGGATCCTTGGGGTAGTGTACCGAAAAGCGGTGGATAGCTCTGTGCACCCGCCTGAGGTTGGGTGCGGCAGCGAAAATCTTTCGAAAGTTTTCGCCGGTGCTTGGGCTGCGGGGGTCACCACCAAAGAAGAGCGACCTCACATAAGATCTGGGGTTGGATTTGAGATTACTGGAGAGACAGCAAGCTAAACTCTCCAGTGGATCCCGTTGAATGTATTCTTCATGATAGGAATCAGTAATAACCATGCACCGATAGTAGAGAGGCCTGCCGACCTCCTTCTCAATAAATCAGCGGTGCGTTGCACAACGGTAAAATCTTCACTCACATAGAACTTTCTCGATAGGGTGATAAGAGAGCGACGGTAGTCAAACGTAAGGCAAGGGTAGATTATATTCGGCATCTTCAGGAAGTCGGGCTGTTCTAATTCCGGTATCATCATGACGTATTCCAAGATTATCCCCCAGACCGCTGGGGGGACTCGGTCAATTGTGCCTTCCGAAGGGGGGACCGAATTCACGGGCCTGGCAGGGATCAAATCTTGGGGAAATAAAAGAAAAGGGGGGACTCACTTTTCAACAATTTCAGCAATTTGAATGAGGCCAGGCTTCTTCTCGAGGATATTTTCAAAGAGATCTAGGCTAGAGGGGTCCTGCTCGATTCCGTAAAGTAAAATCCTCTCCATCCCAGGTTTGCTAGTCAATTTGCTGAACCATTCCGGTACAAGTCCATGAGAGAATTGCCAGAGCATTGACACGAACTTCAGGGATTGGCTCTGGTAAAGCGCATCCATCACTATACTAATGTTTGAATATCGACTGAAACCCCAACCCTTCGGTAACAGAAACTCCGCCTAAACGATAGTTAAGCCCTCGGATGCTCGATGCCAATGCAAGTGAAGGTCCGCACCAGATTCTGCCACCGTGGAATTAGCTCACAGAGTCTCAGCTCCAGACGTCTTGAGTCCTTGTGCCTTGAAATCCATTGCGGTAGAATGACTCGTCGGGGTTGCACCACTGCTAACCCCTCCCAGAGGTCTTCGATATCATCTGTTTCCAACAGTTCAAATGAGAGGCACAAGTCCGTCAAATTCTTCGCTGACTCGAGAATCATATACTCCGAGTCGCAATGTCCACCTTCAATACGGATTTTCTTGATATACCGGACAAGATCTGGGTGTTCGTTGAGCGTGCGTTCTAGAGCTTGCATCTGGCCCTTCGACCTCAATACAACCGTCTCGTATAGGAAGGGTGCTCCAACACGGTGCCATGAACTGCAGACCAGAAGGTACCCCCCAGAGCTCTGCTTATGAAACGAGAAAGGGCTTCTCTTGTCGGCGGAGATGAAGAGGCTATCGGGAACTTCGAGGACACTGCTGAGAATCTCTTTTACCAGCTCATCAGGTATTTCGATGTTGTCGTGGGGAAAGACGCCCCCGCTTGCCCGACATCGTATCACTGTCATTGGTACCTCAAAAGTGGGGATGTGGAAATAGGCCAAAAACAAGCGATCTCCCTTCTTCGCTCCTTGGTTGTCACGTTACTGGAGTCAGTGGCGCTGCCGCAGACCCTATCAGGGATGGAACTACGCATAAGGAAAGATACCTCAGGTATCTCAGGACCAGCTGCTAATCTTCATGGTGTTTTCTAGGGTATACAAGGGTAGAATACGGCCATATCACAAGAAGACCAACTACAAAACGTTCGCTCGTTGGCAACGCGCCCCACACCTCCCAGACACCCCCATCAAATTTTTTCCATGTCCCCTACCCCTTTTCTTATTGGATTCTAGCCCAGGTGATCGACTGGGGATGCGCCTTCGGGGTGGCCTGCCGCGTTCCTCCTTGAGTCTAAGAATACGGCTATATCACAAGAAGACCAACAAACGTTTGCTCGTTGGCAATGTGTTTCACATCTCTCAGACATCCCCATCAAAGTTTCTCCAAGCCCCTCCCCCCTCCACCTCGTTGGCAGAAACAAGTTTTCCTGGCTTTGAGTCAAACTTGGGCTGCTTCATCTTTACCACACTGGAAAGAAGCAAATGATGATGATAGAACGCTCGCCGGAGTACTTTCATCGCTCCAAATAACTCTCCGCTTTGCTCATAAGCGAAAATTGCGTAGCCAGGAGAAGAATCAATATCGTAGAGGTGGGCGTGACCCCTAAACATATACTACTCCAGTCACTAAAGACATGCTATCCTTTTGCTTAGCCGCCCTCCAAGCGAATACTTGATGGCACTGCTAAAACCCCATAGTATGCCTGTATAACCAGTTGCACTCTCCTCGTGTGCTGAAGAAGCCCATGGAGCTCCTACACGCTGAGTTAGGCGAAAGTGCGTTATCTCAAACGTGGTACACCTAGCGAACGAAGTGAGCGAGGTGTGTTTTCTCGTCCACAGGCTACGTGATTCAACCCTCGACAGCGCAGCACCGGTAACGTACTCATTCACTATTTCCAGTCCGCCCACCATCACGCATCAGACTCGTCGTCATTCCCCTCTGAGACTCCCACCTATCTCGACGCACCTTTAAACGCACCCTCCCGTATTCCCTTAGACTCCGGCAGAGGTGATCGAAAAACACGTTACGGGGCGACCCGACCGTGCTCCTCTTCGACCTCACCGCCTGGGGCCCTGGGCATTCGCAGCCTAGTCACCCTCCTCCCAATCATCACTGCCGGCGTCCTTTACTTAGAGTCTTTGCAATATAACCTTGATTAACTTCGAGAACTGGCCTCACGGACGAGATTCTTTTTCTCCCCAGTTTATATTTTGTAGCTATCTATGGATTCGCTTTTGGGGCTGATGACTTCAAGTTTTGGGACGTAACTGCTCCAATAATTATATCTCTGGTTAGTCTTCTCATCCTTCTCATCCTGATGATCTAACGCCTGGGCTACATTAGCCCGACGATTTATTTGATTCCAAAGGGAATATCACTCCCTGGGTCGAACATGCCCTCTGCAAAGCCGTCGAACGCACACTATCTCTCCCCGCTATAATTGTCACGGGCTTCAGGGACATTGCCGTCTTCTCCCCTCCTCCTAAACCCCCCTGTGCCGAGGCCTTTTTCGAAAGGATAGCAAAACTACTCAGTTTTCTTTGGCTTTAAGGGTTGTTTCTTGTGCTTATCTTGATGACGTACTCCCCAACGGATTTTTTATCAACACTCCCAATCCAGACCTAGATACCGAAATGACATTATCCATCCAGAAGGACCACCACAAGATCCGAATCAACCTCTACTTGCAGATGAGCAGGTGTTTGTCACTTGCCACTGCGACTCGGACCTTGATCTCGTCACCCTAGTTCGAGATCGTGCAAGAGCGCTTCAATTCTTTCCGTTGGCATAACCTTGTGCAACAACAATGTCTGAAGCTCACCACTCACCGAAATGACACTCGCCGCTGTGACGAACGAAGCCAAGCATTTCCTCTCCGGGATTCATCCCATATATCCATCCGATACCTCTGAACTTCTAATAGACACAACTTTGCATCTCAAGATAATCCAACGCAAATCTCCTCTCGCAATCGCTGGCATTGACAAATATCTCAAGGAGAGTAAACACTTTACGCTGAAGACCCAGGATATTGTGGCGGAGGGTTTGGAGCGTGGCATTTGTACCGTTTATCGTTGTGCAATCACTTCGATTGATTTCCATAGGTTTCCCAATGCCTTACACCCGCGGGGGAGGATCTACAAATGGGCCCCCAGAATCAAAGCCATGGCGCCTTGACAACCGGTTTGGAGGAGTGCTTGAGAGGGTTGACGATGACATACACTTGTATTTGGTGGTGGTAAAATTGGAAGGATTAATGGGTGGTGACACTAAAATGCTTTCATAGCCCGTTCTCGACTAGGACGCTGCTTACCACTGCTTTTTAAAAATTTCCCGAGGGCCTGCACAGTCACCAAGCACATCCTGTGCAGTAATCTACACTCCATCCTCCCTCACATCATCACCTACTATGAGGAAGCCTGCGATAATCTCTCTGATGACACCATTGGCGCCAGATATAACCGTGTTTCTCTTACAACATCTTACCTCCAGAATAGACATCATCATCTTGCACAGTCTCAAGAACGGCTCTGGTGCATTGTGCGATAAACTTCTGGGAGGTGGCCGCTGTCAGTGAGGCCCTGATGGTATCAATACCACCGATTCAACGGGTCATCTAGCATCGATGGGAGCGTCCATCACACCGTTAATGAAGCTAAAGACACCTGCATTAGGTACTAGGAATAAACTGAAAATACTGAACACCAAAAAAAATCTAAAATTGGTATGTCTATCATGGTCCCGCCAGCCCTTGTGAATTCTCTGAGAACGTTCAACTTCCCGGAACCTAGCGACTATCCCTCTACAGCCTTGCCAGCGTCAGTACGAGCGTCTAGGCTGCCGTGAGAGTCGAGACTGCCTCAAGGTCAAAGCAGTGCTGCGCTCAGCTTTCCCTCTCGCATCCATACCTGCTGCTGAGACACTATTCTTCAGCAGTTGATTTGACTGCTATGCCAATTCTCGCCGGCTCCCAGCACACCACTATCAATAATGGTCATTTTATAGACCAGTCTGCCGAAGTAATCAATAATATTTCACTAGCAAATGGATCGACCGGTAAGGTGATGTGGTATGATGCCGGTTGGATAGACCTAATGCCTACGCCGGCGACTAGGAATTGATATACTTCTGGAGGCATCGAATCGCGATGCTGCTCACGACTCCGGGGCCCGTGATTACGCCCCCCGCTGTCACCCTGGAACGCGCGAACAACATATCGAGGATATTGTCTACTGGGCCATTCCTGCAGCTGGCACCGACAACCCCTTGCCCCTTTTCTGGATGAAGGGTCCAGCTGGCGTTGGTAAATCCGCCATAGCCCAGACGTGTGCGGAAAGGCTCAAGAAGCTAGGAAAACTTGGCGCCACGTTCTTCTTTTCGGTCAAAGAACGAGACAAGGCCACAGAATTTATTCCAACCATCGCATACCAACTCTCCACCGAATTCCCCGAGTACCGGGGTCTTGTTGATAAAAGGATCCTCCATGATAAAGCGATCCTCAACAAAACGATGGCAACACAATTACAAACGCTTATTGTTGAGCCGTTACAGGAACTTGAAAAGGCAGGGAAGGGAATTGGACAGAGGATTGTTATACTTGTTGATGGGTTGGATGAGTGCGAGAGCACTGACGCTCAGTGCAGGATTATCGAGATCATCGCTGCTGCTGCTCGCGATGGCGTCACCCCTCTCTGCTGGGCCTTCTTCAGCCGCCCTGAGCCCCACATTGAAGCCAGCTTTTCTTCCGCGGATATAGCTCAAATCACTTGCATGACCCTGTTGCCCATCTCGGGTGACGCCAATTCGGACATCGAGCTCTACCTTCGTAGTGGCTTCGAGAACATCCTTCGACGCCGTAATATCCCCCTGAAATCCCAATGGCCCTCCGACAACAATATACAAACGCTCGTGAAAAATTCGAATGGATTGTTCATCTACGCAGCGACGGCCCTTCGGGTTGTGGCCCAGCCCGGCTCTATCGAAGAAGCGCTGAGCGCAGTCTGCGCTGCTTCCTCAGATCGCACCAGCAACTCACCCTTTGCGGAACTCGATGCGTTTTATATGCTGATCATACAGCGTATTCCTCCCGAAGAGCTTCCTACCATTCTCCTCTTATGTGCAATATTGTGTCAGCTCGGCATGTACGCCCCAGGTGGCTCTCAGATTGGTGGAATGCTACTGGGAAACCTGCTGTCGCTATCCGAAATTCAATTCCGGGCGGTTTGCAACCAGCTGAGTGCTGTACTCCACTTTGATAACCGTGGTGATTCCTTCGACCCCATCCAGTTTGGCAACATTGATCATCTGTTCCAACGTGCAACCTCAACTCCCACCCGGGGGTTTAGAGCCTATGTACGTAGTGGACTCGGAGGTTCAATCTACTTCTATCACAAGTCATTTTACGACTTCCTCGTCGATCCAATGCGCTCTGGCACTTTTTGCGTCATGTCTCTGGCCGTGACTAACGCTCAATTCAAAAAATACCTTGAGCTCCTGCTCAAATATGAAAGTGATTACTTTCAAGGACCAGGTGAGGTCCAGGCTTCATTCCAATCCCTTGCCCATATTCTCAACACCATGAACCAAGAGCTTGTTTTGGCACCTGGTATACCTGATTCAACACCCCCCCTTTCCTGGCCATGTTCAAATGAACTCGTCAATTTTGTACTCAAAGCATGTGTTTATGATTGGGTTTCTAATGGCTGTCTCTTTTTGGTTTGCTATCCCGGGATAGAGCCTCAGTTGATGCGGCATTTCGGCCAGGTTGATTTTCGCAAAATACAAGAGGGCGCAATAATGCTGTTTTCAGGAAATAGCACTCCTCTCAGTTCTTGGTCCTGGAATTACCATGGCGATTCCAAATTTATTGACAAGACTCGCCTCTTCCGGATTCTTCCAAATGAATTTCAAACATTTGATGTTGTTGAATTCAATGCAGTGAGAAGAGTTCCCCTGGCTATGCACGAAGGTTTCTGATCATAGCCTTTGCAGATGATCAAGAAATTCCAGAAATATGAGATCATACAACCCTACTATCCCAATTTCATTTCCCGGTTCAAGTCTCTCATCCCCGGGGGGTTTCAGGATAAACGTACCTCTGGACTATACCGCATAGGACATGGTCCTAAATCATGTTTCTGGTATTGGGAAATCAATTTCAAGGCAGGGTGTTATCAAGATTTCAGGGCACCCAATCTAGCTGAGGGGAGAAGGATTTATGAAGAGGAGCGATTTGACTTATGGGACAAAGAGGATGCATGATGAGGAAGATCATGACTTGGTGGTGTTCAAGTAATTTGTTGTCTATAGTAGCCTGCGTCTCGAACCTGTTATACTTCTAGGCTTTATAAACTCCCGTCTTCAGCTTCCAGCGTAGGCACAATGCTTTGTCCGCTGATTTGATATCCCAGATATCAGTTATTTGAGTATTCTTAAGTGACGCAGCCTGAGAAGCCCAAACACCCCGAGAATAAATTCTCAAAGTGTTCTCAAGCTGCCAGTTGGAGAACATCACGATGTGCGGGAGCCGTGACAGGCCCGTCTGAGTCATAGGGTTCAACTTTGTTTTACGCCTACGAGATCTGTCGAGGCTTCCTTACTTGTCATTGGGGCAAAGGTTATTAAATTTTGTGTGCGCGTGCTAACTTTACAAACTGAGTAAGATCAGGCGATCATGCGATTGGTGGGTGAGAGTCCCCGGAGGGGGCTCCCCTGCCTGGCAGAGCGTGAAGGGGGGTCGAAAGGCCGCGATTGGGCGGGTGGGCCCATTAGAAGCGGGGTGTCGGCCCGATTCGCGCAGGAACTGTCCAGGCGCAGTGTTCCGGGTGTGGAGGGTGGGTGAGATTCGAGCTGGGGGAGTGTGGCAATGAATCCCCGAGCGAGGAGGTGTAGGAGTGAAAGGAAGAGGGGTGAGGAAACCGTGACGTGACTCCCGGCTAACAAAGTCCTTCCCCTGTTGCCTTCACTCCTACGTCACTT